>PVKS010041845.1:0-15778 GCA_004027875.1 Aplodontia rufa
GTCATCTGCTGTAGCTGTTCTATGAACCACCTTCTTCTTTCTACGAGCAGTTCCTTTCCCACCAATGCGCACTTGTGCCTGCAGTTTGGCGAGTTTTTCCTGGTTCATAATAGTTTCTTTCATCTTGTCGGAGCGGAAATGGGGCCGTGCGCGGGACTAGGTTTGGCGCTCAGGGGGTCTCTGGCAGACCAGCTGAGATTAGGCGCACACACGCGGGGACGCAAGGTGGCAGCTAGAGCTGTCAATACTAAATTTACACAAATTTTAAATATACAAATTATTATATAAAGCAGAGGCCACAGATTTACTCAAAAGCTCAGAAAAACTAAACTTTTTTTCTCTTTCATTTTTTTTGGGTGGGGTTCAGGGTTGCTGTTATTATTGTTCGTTTATTGAGAGATTTAAAATTTCAAAGATATCACATAAAAATCTGGACTTCTGGATATTCCTCAGAGAAAACAGAGGATCTGGCAACTCACAATTCCCCTGGCAACAAGCAATTGGAATTAAATAGTTGAGTTCTCTTCTGGGTACAGCATGAAAACCCCAGTTCTCTAGAGGCCTTTTCATGCATTATGTGAGATCCAGCCAAATTGCCTGGGTAATGTTCGTAGGCATTGATTTTTTTTTTCAGAGCTGAGGATCGAACTCGGGGCCTTGCGCGTGCTAGGCAAGCGCTCTGCCACTGAGCTAAATCCCCAACCCCAATAGGCATTGATTTGATATTGTGAACACGAAGTTCCTAAACTACGGTCCTCATAAACTAATGATCTTAACAGTTACAGGAGGTCTTCATTGTTACAAGGAGTCCTATTAATGTCTAATTACTTTTCAACAATTAATACTAATTTTATATTTAAATTGATTATGGTCACAAATAGAAACCTTATATGAGATACAAATAAACAATATAAAAATTTTTGTGCAACTTGGTTGAAAACTGAAACGTGTTAGTTTTTCTTTACTACTAATTTGATTTACTGTATGTTAGCCTACTAGAGCTCATGAAATACCACAAACTAGGTGGCTTAATAAAACAGCAATTTATTCACAGTTCTGCAGGGTAGAAATCTGAAGTGATGGAGCCAGCAGGGCCACACTTTCTGAGGACTCTGTGGGAGAATCATTCCTTGTCCCTTCCAGCTTTGGTGGGGGGGCGGGGTCCCAGGTGTTCCTTGGGTTGTGGCAACACCATTCCATGTCTTCCTTCATTTTGGCAATTCCCTTCCCTTCTTATGCCTGCATTTATCTCTCTTAAAGACACTAGTCAGTGGATTTGGGGCTCATTCTAAATCTATATAATTTCTTCTTGAGATCCTTGATTACATTTGTAAAGACCTTATTTCCATATAAGGTCACAAACACAGATATGGGGAGAGAGAGGGAAGGGTTAGAATTTTGACCAAACTTCTTCCAGAGATGTAATTCAACCCATTATATACTGAACTTTCACAGAATTTAAATAAACCTGAAGCCCATGTTGTTGTAAATATTTAAGCTCCAATCACTTTCCAATTTAAATTAATATGTTTAATGAAATCAGGCTATAAATGGGAAGTTTCTCTTTTTGTTCCAAAATTGGATTCTTGTATGAATTATAATCAGATACATCTAATAAGCAAGATCTAAGTCACAAGACTAAACTGAAATAAAGGTGGTCTTAAAATTTAAGCCTCAAGCTTTTAATTCAGAATAGATATTATTTTCCCCTCTTTGGCCAGAGTTTGTCAAGATGAGATGTGTGGCTCCCTATTGTATGCTGACAGTTTAGTGCAAATTTGACCTTGTAAAAGTCACTGTATAGTATTCAAGACTGATGAAGATCATAAGTCTTGGCCATAGTGGGAGTACTCATACCACAAAATTTGGCAAATGCTTCAAATTAAGAGTTTTCCTCCCTAGAAAGTCAGTTGTTAAGCAATTACCAACATACCACTGCTTCCACAGGTGATTTGGTAGTTTCAGAGAAAAATAAGTATTTATTTAGCTTTGCTCTCCTACATTCCATTAATATTACATGAAGGATTAATAATAACTGTCCCCAAAATATTATTACTTCTTACAATCATTATTTCCTTAAAGGATGTACATGAGCATCAAGGATAGCTGCAACTTAAAAAGATAAATTATTCTCAGGTACTGAATTTTCAGATCATTTGCATAAGATTGAAATTTAAAAATTGTTATCTATAATTTATAGATAGTGCTATCTACAAATTGTAGATGTGTTATTATCTGCAAAAATAAATTAGTGACTCAATTTCAGAAAACATAAGCAATGATGGAAAAGATAACAAAGATCTCTGTTCAGCAAAGATATAAACAGTATTCCAGTGTAAATGTGGAAATTGAATATATATATATGTTCTGACAAATATTCTGAGTGCAATGCTGATTTGCAAACACAACACGGTGAGAAATATTTAAAAAGTAGACTATGCTGGACAAGAGAACCAGTCCAATCTATCCCTCTGTGTGCTATCTGCTGTGAGGGTAAGTGAAATAGCAACATGAAGGTAGAGGTCTCTTTTTCAAACAAAGTACAATGACCTTTTTAGGAAATCAATTAAAATTTATGGAATAAGTACACAATAATGTTTCTGTCAAGAAATTAAAAAGCTGGGGCTGGAGCGGTGGCTCAGTGGTTTCGGCACTTGCCTGGCAAGCACAAGGACCTGGGTTCAAACCCCAGCACCACGTACACAACTAAGTGTTGGAGCAACGAAGGCCATGTGAAAAACTAAATAAAGTTGTTTCTCTCTTTCTGTCTCTCTCACTGTCCCTCTCTCTTAAAAAAAAAAAAAAAGAAAAATTAAAAAGCTGATCAATTTAAGGAGATGTGACTAAAATCTCAGAGGCACCATTCACTGAAATACTTCTCACAGGAAAATTCCAAAGTCACCAAGATGCTTGTTAAACTAACTAGTTACAATGTTAACAAATATCACATCCGCAGAAAAAGCAGAATGAGCTCTACAGAAAATTCCTTTATCAAAAGACATCACTAAATGTCATTTAATATCCATTTCAGACAACATGGAGGGGCATTTGCTGTGACATGTTCCTAAGAAATGCATTGGGATCGGAACTGACATGTGAGCTGTCTGCGTTCAGGAAGGGCTATCGATGGACAAACTGTGCCCGAATGCCTGTTGACACAACACCTTCTGCACAGAGAGCTTGGCAGCCACCAAGCTGTCTCCTCATCTCCACTTGGTACTGAAGGAAAGGTTTCAAATTGCAAATATGGTCTAATTAATGCACCAAACGCTTATTGCATCTGGCAGGTGCTTATCTGGGAAGCTTGGGATACATTGGTAATAAAGAGCAGACAACATATCCTTCCTTATTGTGGTGTTGGATGATACGTGCAAAGAAACCGAAGAAATTAGTGACCCAGAAAGAGGATAGCTGGCAGCTTTTGCCCTACAGAAATGAAAATTTCATACAGATCAACTTAATATTTTAGGAGATGGTAAGTAGTGTGAAGATAAAACAGGATAGGAAAGGAAGTTTGACAATGGTGTTTGGTGAGGGAGAGGACAGAGGATGAAGGGAGGCCTTCGCTGTTCAGATAAGTTGGCAGAGAGCTGGGGACAGCTCAGTTGGTAGAGTGCTAGCCCAACATGCACCAGGCTGGGGTCAATTCTCTTCACACAAAAACAGAAAAACGAGAAATTGGCAAAACTGGGGCTACTTTCTCCACTGAAGAATGCTAGCTGTTAAAGAGCAGATGATCCCAGGATGTTTTGAAAAGATGGGCAAGATAAAAACATCCCTTCATAAATTAATACAAACAGAAAAGATGACCGGCTTAAGTGTGCATCTCAATGATATGTCTGTTATCTTTAATAGACTGAATATATCACCTCATGACCAAAATAGTGCAGTGTTGGTACTAAGATTGGGGATAACAGGATACCTTAAGTAGACCAAGTAGTCGGACAAGTAACTTGACTGCCAAGGGTTTGATGCTTTTCCAGCTTATCAAAGAAAGAAAATGGGCTTTTTTTTTATTAAACCAAATCTAAATCCTGCAACAGAATATAGGTTTTGCTTTCAAAGATGATTACTATCTAAAGAGTGGGTTGGAAAAATAACTAGCCGTATTTCCCAGCTGAGAATTTCAGGTTTGGTGTGTGTTAACTTAGCATCTTTTAGAATGCCCAAAGTAGATGTTAGTGGAAAATTTCTTCATGATATGAATCCACAATCAGTCTGAAAGTCTGGAACTATATGACAGAGCCAACAAACACTCACTGCCATTTCTAAGAGCCCGTATGTATGATAAATTCTGCAGAAATAAAGACTAAGGAATGGAACCTTCTGCAAACACCACATGGCCTACACCTGCAGTCTGCAAATTGAATGTAGACATCCAGGTGAAGCACTTCAAACCACATCATCCCTCTCACAGAGATGATGGGAGCAATTCAGTGCCTGGTTTTGGGCACAGACTTACTGGCTGCCTGGCCTCAAGAAAGTGACTTGACCTAACATTCCTCAATTTTTAGCTGGGAATATCCATAATAATAACACCAACCTCATAGCATCAAAATAACCATCACATGGGTTAATTCATACAGCAACTTAGAATAATTCCTAGTATTTCACAAGGACTAAATAAGATATAAGCCCTCACAGATTGTTGTGATGACGAATTTGAAGACATAAAGACGAGTAAGATGCACCTGTTACAGGTTGAAGTCTGTGTGTCGTTCAGTCTGGTCCATCAGTTCACTCTAGAGGCTAATGCATTCAGTCAAGCCCAAAGAAATTAGTTTCAAGCGTTTGTCATGTAAATAAGAAAAAGTGCTTGAAACTGGCTTGCTCCATGCCTTCCAAGCTCCCTTTAACCCTTCTGTACACTTTCTGATTGCTCCATCCGCAAACCAGTTCGTCATCTCCTCAAAGGTTTACAAACTGAAAACTTGTGAAATCTGTTTAGATATTTTATTAGGTGTTCAGATAGATCTCTAAAGATTAGTGGGAGTTCAAATAAGATTTTCTTACATGGTACTCTTGTCTGAATGTCCCCCTCAAATATAAGCATCAAAACATAATTGCCAGCGCGGTAGATTAAGAGGTGGAGCTTTAGGGGTGACTAAGTCACAGGGGTAGAGCCTCCATGGATGGGATTAGTGACTTTGTAAAAGGGACCGAGGGGGACAGTTTGCACGTTCTGCCTTGCGAGGAGGGCACTTCATTGGAATCCTCAAGGATGCAGGAAGAACCTACCATCTTGGAAATAGAGAACAAGTCTGCAGAACTCTGATCTTGATCTTCACTCCAGATTGATATTTTGTTGATTGATATTATGTGGTATTTTGTTTTAGCAGCAAAATAGATTAAGACAGAAGGTTAGGCTGGGCATGGTGGCACATGCCTATTACCCCAGTGACTTGGGAGGCTGAGGCAGGTGGATTGCAAGTTCAAAGACAGCCTCAGCAGTTTAGCAAGGTACTGAACAACTTAGCAATACCCTGTCTCAAAATAAAAAATAAACAATAAAACAAGCTTGGGATATATCTCAGTGTTAAGCACTCCTGGGTTCAATTCCCAAGTACCAAAAAAACAAAAAAAAAAGACACAAGATCAGCTCATACATTAAAAGCTAGTATTATCTTCACTTAGTCATAGATTCCTAAGATATTTTGCTTTAATTAATAAAATTTTGGACATGGAACACAGTGACAGGTAAGATGGAGAATTAAACAACCTAAGCCTAACTTCTGCACAGTGAACTTAAGACTTCAGTGGATGTGAACAAGTCACTGAAGTCCTCAGAGCTTCCTTTTCTATCTTGAGATAGCATAATAATTTTGAAAAACATATGTGAAAATATTTTGTAAACTTACAATATTATGCAGAGATTCAAAGACATATCCAGGTTTGTGATCCTTATATACATTGGGGACCTTCTGAAGGAATACCAAATTAGCAATTAGAATTAGATACAGAAGGGTATATTAATTTAGGATGAGAAAATAAGTCACAATTAATTATATATTTTATGATGCCAACATCACCACAAACATAAAAAAATCCAGCAATATGATATATGTATATTTTTGACATGAAATAATTACCCAAAGCCCATGGTTTATATTAAAGTTCACTCTTCTTATTGTATATTCTATGTATTTGGAAAAATGTATAATGGCATATCCTCAGTATTACAGTATCATACAGATTACTTTCATTGCCCTAAAAATTCTTTGTTCTCTACATGTTTACCCCTCCCTCCCACCTCCTGAACACCTAGCAGCCACTAATCTTTTTCCTGTCTCCATGGTTTAGCCTTTTCCCAAATGTCATGTCATTGAAATCATACACATGTAGCCTTTTCAGATTCACATCCTTCACTTGTTAATAAGCATTTAAGATTCCTCCATGTGTTTTCATGGCTTATAGCTCATTTATTCTTAGTGCTGAAAAATATCCCATTGTCTGGGAGTAACACAGTTTATTTATCTGTTCAGCTACTCAAGAGCATCTTGCTGGCTTCCAAGTTTTAGCAATTATGGATAAAGCTGTTGTAAACACCCATGAGTGCATTTTTGTATGGACGTAAGCTTTCAACACCTTGATAGATACCAAAGAGCATGGTTGCTGGATTTTATAATAACACTAATTTTAATTTTGAAAGAAACTGCCAATCTCTTTTCCAAAGTGACCGTATCATTTTGCTTTCCCACCAGCACTGAATGAGAGTCCCTGTTGCTCCAGTCTTGCTGACATTTGATACTGTCAGTGCTCTGATTTGGGCTGTTCTAATAGGTGAGTGGTACATGAACCTACAGTGAAGTGGCATTTCATTGTTTTAATTTGCATTTCCCTGCTTTGAAGCTTCTCTTCTTTTGCCTCTGTGTATCTTTAATGGTATCTTGTCAGTTAAGGCCTTTTGCCCATTTTTAAAATCAGCTTGTTCATTTTCTTATTGCTAAGTTTAAAGAGTTATTTGTATATTTAACATAATAATCCCTTATCATATATGCCTTTTGTGAATATTTCTTCCCTGTCTGTGACTAACTGTCTTCTCATTATTTTGACAGTGTTTTTACAGAGCAGAAATTTTTAATTTTAATGAAATCCATCTTACCAATTCTTTCATGAACCATGCCTTTGGTGCTTTGTTTAAAACGTCATTACCTATCCAAGGCCATCTAGGTTTTCTCCTATGTTATCTTCTAGAGTCTTGACGTTTTCCATTTGGATCTATAATCCATCTTGAGCTGTTTTTTTTTGTGAAGGGTGTAAAATCTATGTCTGGATTGATTGTTTTGAATGTTAACATCCAGTTGTTCCAGCACCGTTGGTCAAAAAGACTTTCTGCCCACTGTAGAGCCTTTGTTCTTTTGTCAAAGGTCCCTTGACTATTCTTATGTGGGTCTATTTCAGGGCTCTCTACTCTATTCCATTAATCTATTTGTCTATGATTTTGCTAGTGCCACACTGCCTTGATTACTGTCTGTTTCAGTAAGTCCTGACATCAAATTGTGTCAGTTGAAGAACTTTGTTCTTCTCCTTCAGTATCATGTTGGCTAGACTGGGACATTTTCCTCTGTGTATAATCTTTAGAATCAGTTTGTTGATATTCACAAAATAATTGCGAGAATTTTTATTGGAACATCATTGACTCTATAGATAAAATTGAAAAGAATTGAAATCCTTTTTTGAAACAAGATTTTATTTTTCATTATAGTTTTACACATTGAAGGGGTTTTTTATACTTTCATACATACACACATACATACATCATTTCATACATACATCATATATCCCCTCTTCACCCTCCCCAACCACTTTCCCTCCCTCTCTCCCTTTCCCCCACTCTCCCTCTCCCCTTCCCCATCCCCCCCACCACTAGGCTGCAAGGTTACTCCCCCAAAAAAGAACTGAAATCTTGACAATACTGTGTCTTCTTACTGGTGAATACAGAATATTCCTCCATTTATTTGGTTCTTTGATTTATTTTTATCAGAGTTCTGTATTTTCCCCAAATGAATATTACACTTATTTTGTCAGATTAATACCTAAATATTTTGTTTAGGTGGTTGCTTATTGATTTTGTTGATCTTTTCAAAAAACCATCTTTTGGGTTTATTGGTCTTCTCTACTGCTTTCCTAGTTTTAATTTTATTGGTTTATGCTCTAATCTTTATTATTCTTGGTTTTTTGGATTATTTTGAATGTGATTTGCTTTTCTTTTCCTGGTTTATTAAAGTGGAAACAGAATATTAGTTTTAAATCTTTTTTTCTTTTCTAATACATATATTCGATGCTACAATTTTCTTCAAAACCTGCTTTTTTCTACATCTCACAAATTTTGATAATTATATTTTTTAACAAATTTTAAATATTTTGAAATTTCTCTCATGAGATTTCTTCTTTAATCCATGTGTGATTTAGAAGTATGTTGTTTAATCTTCAAATATCATGAGATCTTACATCGATCTTTCTGTTATTAATTTATGGTTTAATTCTGTTGTGATCTAATAGCAATGTGTTATTTCTATTGTTTTAAATTTGTTCAGATATTTTATATCCAAAATGTGCTCTGTTTTGCTGGATGTTCCACGAGAGCTGGAAAAGGAGTGTTTTTCTACTGTACAATTATATATGAAGTAGTCAATTAGATGGCAATCATATCCAGGTGATTGATGGTGTCAAAGTTTAACTTTGACCCTATGACTTTCGGCCTTCAGTTCTGAAGGATAACTTCACAGGATGCAGAAGTCTAGGTTGGTGTTTTTGTTTTCCGCACACTTTAAATATTTCACTTCATATTCTGCGTACTTCCATGGTATCATTATATCAAGAGAAATCTGATCTAATTCTTACCTTTTTTTCCTCTATAGGTAATTTTTTTCTTTATGGTGTCTTTCAGGATTTTCTTTCTCGTTTTCCTTCCTGTTGTTTGAAAATGCTGTGATGTCATGTTTTGAGCTCTTATGTGGTACTAGCCCATGGACTTCCTCAGAAGCAACTCTTCTCCTTCAGTCTAGCTCTCATGAATGATGAGTTTTCAACAGTATCTAATGCTCAAGCAGCTTACTCTGGGAGCACTTTTATAAGACAGAAAGCAGGAACAGGCCAGTGGCCTGGGCCAGATAACAGTGAAGTGGTCAGATGCCTAACTTGGGTGGGTCTCTATGTGGAGATCATTCTCAAAGTTTGGGGATTTTTCCTCCTTTTCTTATACCCATATTCAGTTTGGATCTATTACCAGGACTTTCTCTCGTAAAGGGAGTTTAAACCATTCTTATAAGTGTAAACTCTGTCTAAACGTTCATAAAAATTGTATCTGGGCAACTGGGATTTTTATGTCCCATTGTCATAGAAACCTGTTAATCCCTAGTCCTGGTTGCTATGAGAGTCTGAAAAGTCCTGTTCTGTTAGGGTCTTTGGAAAGTCCCCAGCTGTTGTCATCATGGAGATTTGAACAGACCCCTGGGTCTTGTTATTATCTATCATTAAATGACATGTAGCACTGGCCTTGAAAGATGCTTAATTAGATCTTTTGACTATCATCAATTTTATAGCCATGAAATATCACTTATAGCATACTATAGATTCCTAGGTAGTTTTTAAGTTTTGGGGGATTTTTTTTTAGATTTATTTCTGACTCTTATCCTACTTAATGTTCTTTGAGCTTCCTGTATCTATGATTTGCATCTGATATTAATTTGAAGAAATTCTCAGTCATTATTTTTTCAAATCATTTTTCTTTTCCTTTCTCATCTCCTATGTCATTTCAGTTATATATATGTTGTGTCTTTTGTAGTTGTCCCACAGTCCTTGGATATTCTGGGTTTTTTTTTCTTTTTTTTTTCTTCAGTTTTTCTTTATTGCTTCTCAGTTTGGGAGGTTTTTGTTGACATAGCCTTAAACTTGGAAATTCTTTTTCAGCCACGTCCAGTCTACTGATGAGCCCATCAAGGCACCATTCATGTCTGCCTCTAGCATTTGGTGTGTGGTGGGGAGTCTTTATGAAGATATGTATCTCTCTGTTCTGTGTACTTTATCCATTAGAATGCTTAACATATTAGTCACTGCCGTTTTAAATCCCAGTCTTATAACTGCAACACACCTGCCACATCAGATTCTGATGCTTGCTCTGTCATTTCAAACTGGCCTTTTTTTTTTTTTTGTTTATTTTGCATTTTGGTATGCCTTATGCTCTTTGTTTTTCTTGATAGCAGATCATATAATAGTTAAAAATAACTCCTACAAACTAAGCTTTTGCTAATATGGTATGAGTTGTATGGGAGAGGAAACATTCTACAGTCCTGTGATTTGGTCTCAGTTTTTAGTGAGCCTGGTTCTCTAGACTTTGAAATTTACCTGGCCTCTCATGCTCCTCATCCTCCCCAACTCCCCAACTTATGTGTGACAGGATGTCAAAAGCAGGCTGGAGGTGAATATTTCCCTTTCCCATATCTAGAATTGGATATTTCCCTTTCCCCTGGTTGGTAAGACTCTGATGAAACCCTAACCGGTTTAGTTCCGGAATTTCCTGAGAACTGGCATTGTCAAAATGAAAAAAGTGCTCTAGTGTGTGTCACATGGGTTTTTTCCCTTCCGCTTGCTGGAAGTAAGTATGCAGGAATTTTTCTCTGCGATATTTGCTGTGAGAGTGGAATGAGACTCCTATAGATAAAACTCACAAAAGTGTAGAAGCCCCAGTGATTGGGCCACCTTGGAGTTTTAACTGTCAGACTTACCCATACTGAACCTCTAGCAATTCATCAATTATAGTTCAATTTTTCCTACTCAGCACTGATTCCCATGGTACTTTCTGCTTCTGATTCTCTGCTCTGGTATCTCCAGGCTTGGGTGTGATGGTTGCTGTGTCCTCATCTCTCTTGTGAATTCCAGAAGAGTTGTTGACTCTTTAGACTAGGCAGTTTTTCACTTGTTAGAATGGAGTGTCCGGGGGCTGGAGCCGTGGCTCAGCAGTTACAGTGTTTGCCTGGCATGCATGAGGATGTCAGTTTGAACCCCAGCACCACATACACAACAAAGTGTTGGAGCAATAAGGGCCACATGAAAAGCTAAATAAAATTGATTCTCTCTCTCACTGTCTCTCTCTCTTAAAAAAAAAAGAATGGAGTATCAACTCTAAATTCCTTACATGCAGATCAAGAAATCAGAAGTAACACAATGTTTTTATTAATTAGTGACCTGGTATGCCATTATAATAGATTCTTCCTAGTTTTTTTAGCTCATACTCTTTGAACAACATTTCTATATAATGTTTTTAATATAATTTTCATAGAAAGCATGGAAAATAGTTCATAAATTTCTTTAACATGATTAACAGGATTTTAAGATTTCCTTTAGCTTCAAATTTTGTTGCTTGCAATGTTACATGACATGTGATCTACTAGTAAGAATAGTTTAAATCTTTATAAAAATTGCAGATTTTTATCATGCTAATCCAAAGGAATTTCAAAAGAAATCATGTATTTTAATTGTAATCCTTGTATCTGAAAAAGACATTGAAGCAACTCATAAGTTATCACTCTTTATAACTGTTCTAAATTGTCTTAAAAGTAAGATTGTAATTTGTCTCTAAATGTTGTTGCCTCCTCCAAAATAAAACACCCCTGAGTACCACTTCAAAGTTGATATTCACATTAGAACTCATGAAGAACATCTACCTTCCCTTGAATTACTGCTTCAGTTAAACCTGTTAGCATAAATTATGGTACCATGAGGAGCCATATAATTTGCAAAGTATTGTTTAGCTAAAGGAAAATGTGAGTCATTCTTATAGGAAGTGATCTGTTAAGATAATTCTATCATATATGGTTTTGTTTTTATTTTTGTTTTTGTTTTTCTGGCAGCCCTAGAGATCAAACCTAGAGCCTTGTGTGTGTGCTAGACAAATGGTCCACCACTGAGTTACATTCTCAACCCTTCATGCATGGTTTGGTATTAAAGATGTCACATGCTCATAATGTCAATGTGCCAATTCCACAATTTTAGACTATGTTTATCGATATGCTGAGAAAAATTAATTTTTTAAAATTCTTGAAGGTGATTTTCATATCTTAGCACTAGGAGAAAGTTGATATAACAAAGCATTTTATAAGTTTCTTTGAAATTAATAGCAACCATAATCATTTTAATTATATGCACATAAAAAAGTGAAATCTCCTTAAAACTTTGCCATTTTTGAATTTTAAAATTGTGGCAAACTGGGCTAGAGTGGTAGCTCGGCATTTATGGTGCTTGGCTTGCTAGTGCAAGTGTGCAAGTTCAAACCCCAGCCTCACGTACACAAAGAAGTATCCAAGGAATGAAAGTCACATGAAAAATTAAACAAAAATTGCTTCTCTCTTTCTTTCTCTCTCACTGTCCCCTCTTTCTTTATAAAAATAATATTGTGGTAACCTATATATAACGTAAATTTCTGTTTTATTCTTTTTTTTAAGTGAGAGAGGTACATTGAGAGAGAGGAACAGGGAGAGAGAATCAGTTTTATTTAGTTTTTCACGTGGTGTTTGTTGCTCTGACACTTTGTTGTGTATGTGCTGCTGGCGTTGGAACCCGAATTCTTGTGTGTGCCCGGCAAGTACTGTAATCACTGAGCCACTGCTCCAGCCCCTGTTTTATCATTTTAAGTGTATAATTCAATTGCATTGTTTAGATTCACAATGTTTTACAATCATCACTGTTTCCTAAATCTTTTCATTGCCCCGAACAAGCTGTGATCATTAATTAATAATTTCTCATTTCTCTCCTACCCACCCTCGTCTCTGACAACTTCTAATCTATTTTATCTCTATCAATTTGTCTAAGAGTTTCATATAAGTAAAATCATACATTATTGTCTTTTGTATCTAGCTTATTTAGTAAAACATTTTCAAGATTCAGTCATAAGATGTATAAGAACCTTTTGTTTACTCATTCACCTCTTGATGAACATTTGGAGTGTTTCTGTCTCTTGGATATTATGAAGAAGACTACATTGGCATACAAGTATCTGTTTGAGTCCCTGTTTCCAAATCTTTGGAACATGCACTTAGGAGTGGAATTTCTAGGTCATATCAAAATTCTTTAGCTTTTTGAAGAAACACCAAAGCATTTCCCATCATGGCTGTAACATTTAAGTTCTCATTAGCAACATAACAAAGTTCCAATTTCTCTACATCCTTGCAACACTTATTTATTTAAAAACAATTTTATGTACATTTGGTGGGCATAAGGAGGTAACTCATTGTGATTTTGACTTGTATTTATCTAGCAACTAATGATTTAGATCATCTTTTGGTGCATTTATTTGGGAAAGTGTTTTCTCAAATTCCTTATCTATTTTAAAACTGAGTTGTGTTTTTGTTGTTAAATTTTAGGAGTTCTTTATATATTCTGGGATATATATATATATATATATATATATATATATATATATTTGTAGATCTTTTATCCCATTCTGCAGTTTATGTTTTTTGCTTTCTTGATACTGAAACTTTGCCTTTTTAAAAATAGTATTTAAATTTTTCTCTTTAAGATAAAGAGGAATACAAAGGTATTTAAAATACTAATCATGGCAGTAATTGAAGATGCAATACTGGAAATGGACTTTTTTATTAGAAGTATATAGAGATACAGTTGAGGGGGAAACATTATCAAACCAACAGTAACCAATGTATATATACTTTGTTATCCAGGGGTCATGCCAAACCATGGATGACCACCTTGGGTTTCACCTGTTGCAGTTTCCCCCAGAAGAACTCATGCGTTAAATGGGTATCTCGTGGAGAAATTACATTGGCTTCTAATGGATTTTTTTCTCAGCAGATTCACTATTCTTAATGCAGAATAGATTAATTGACTTTGTTCTTGTGTGCATAAGTGAAAGCTAGTTTTAATTAAAGTATCTCTACAATAAAGAGTTTATCAGATTAAAAAGAATGAAATGGTAGACAAATGAGCAATCATTTCATTTTTTAAACAATTTTCTCACCTTAAGAAATTTAGAAATCACATTGTTAAGAGTTAGGTAGTATTGATTAGAAGAGGATCTATTCTGTTGGAAGATAGAATTGTATAAATTTAGTGGAAAGAGAATATGTGAAGTATCCAAATTCAAGGAAATGTGTACAGGTTCATTATATGTTGTAGAAAAGGAGAAATAAATAAGAGTGTCCTCATTCTAGGGATCACAAAAATTAGAGGAGCCAAGAACCCAGGTGAGACCAAAGTGGGAAAACTCTGATCCTCATTCCCTTGCTGTGAAACCTCCTCCTCAAATTAATGATATGATAACTGAGAAATACTCTGAGCACATGCAATTCATAGAATCAGGAATGGAGCTAGTTACACTTCAGGTGTGGCTTTGGGAAGAGTTTAAAGTTTTAGAAGTAAAGGAGTCTCTTGATTTTGGACAACAAGGATTATACTGAACATGCATACACAAGAGCTTTCTTTACTGGAAAGTCTTCAATAAAATGTTTCTGCGAGTATGGGGAAAATAATTATGAAGAATTGCAAATTACATTAAGAAAATAAGCATATAAATTAAAAAGCTTTTGAGTTTTGAAAGTCTTCACAATATTATTCTAGAATCAGAATCTCTCTCTTCTCAGTTTTGAAAGGAAGTTTTGAAAAGGAAGAAATATAATTGGATTTGGCAGAATAATGGATACCTAGAGCTTTCAATCATCTCCAAATTCAATGTACACCTGATAAATGCATGGAGTAATTGTAGCATCATCACTTGAAAAAGAAATGTAGCAGAACCTGATAATTTGCCATGGCATTTAAAATTGGAGAAATTTTTTTCCCAAGGAACAAAACTTTAAGTGTTCTTTCCTATATAAATAAAGGAAGAGTGTCTCTCTTTCATGATTCTCTAAATTGTATAGAAAACATATCCAACAATGCTTTAGCTAAAGGTAAAATAAGGAATCATAATTATCTAACACCTATTCTTCAGGGGTCATGAGGGCAAAAATCTAAGACAAATACACTGGTGATTAAAAAAAAAGAGAGAGAGAAGTTTTGCATGGCTGAAATTCTTACCTAACTCAGTTAAGTGGGAAGAGAATATTTTCCTTACTACCTACATCTGCTAAGCCAGTCAAAATGTCTTGTTACAAAGTATGCATGTATGCAGTGAGTATAATGTAATCTTTCATAACAAATTCAATTTAAAAATACGTGAATTTTTAAATCTTGTTCTGTGAGAGGTAGAATGGTTTTTTCACACTGGTTGAATCACCAGCAGCACCTAGGATAAACCTAACGTCTAAATCATAATGTCATAACTGTGCGTATACGTGTGTGGATGTGGTTAAGTACCCCCTGACTCCCCCGCGTCTGCACTGTGGCACTGTCTACACACTATGTGTTGCCCTGTGCTCATTTGGGCTTTTTGGATTGTGTTCCGATAACATTGCTCTTACATGATGGGGAAAGACCACAGCTTTGTGGGCAGTTGGTTAAGTTCTCGCCCCTGATCTCCTTTCTTGGAAAGAAGAGAGACTAATCCCGGGCAAGAGGCTGATTTTTGGAAGACCCATCTCTAAGTCTCTCACTTTTCTTGCCTGGGCTTGAAGGAGTCAAGTCAAGATTAAGGACACCCCTAAATGTTGAAGAACAGTATCTGTGTATAGGTCACAGGATGAAGAGAGAAGAAAAAGCCAGATTTATGATCCAGGCTATAAAGTTACACATTTCCAGCTCTACCACTTCCCTGTGTTTTTCCATAGTCTTTGGTAAACCAATTTCTACTGTGATTTCTTAGTCTGTGCCAGAATGTGACCCC
>PVKS010041846.1:0-15780 GCA_004027875.1 Aplodontia rufa
GAGGGTATATGAAGAACTCATAGGAGTCTGGAGATTGGGAAGATGGGGGAACCATCCCAGAAGCCGGTGTCATTCCTCCACAAACTACCCATTTAACGCATGAGTTCTTCTGGGGGAAACTGCAATAGGTAAAATCCATGGTTATCCATGATCTGGTTTTTCCCCTCGATAACAATGTTTATATCCATTGATTGCTAATGTTTTGATAATGTTTCCCCTTCAACTGTATTTCTATATTCTTCTAATAAAAAAAAGAAAAAAAGAAAAATATCAGTTTGTAAAAAACTGATTTTTACATTTTTACATTTGAAAAAGAAGAAATCCTTGGGCCCTAGTGATGCTTCAGCTTGAGGAAACACATTGTGTTTCCTGTGGAGTTTTAAGAGGTTGAGTTACAGACTTTTTCATACATATATGCTGACATTAATGATGTAGCTTTATACAGCTGAGGCAACACCTAGTTTTGGTGCCGGGAATTGAACCCAAGGCTTTGTACATGCTCTGTCATAGAGATCCACCCTGCACCTGAATAATAATTTAGTGTTGTTATGTCACTGTACTTTAAGAGCATGATGGAATAGACAATTGGAAAACCTCATATAGAGTTTCAATTATGTGAGTGACCTCAACATTCCAGATTTCCCAGCTTTACTTAAATGTAGATATATTTTATAATAGATTCCCTTCACCAGCATTTTATAAACTTCTAGTTGATAATTTCATTCTTATTCATATCAATTTGATTTAAATCTGAAGCTAACTCCTCCCAAGTTTTTATATATGTGACTTTTCTATACTTTCATAAGCATCTACTTGACAGTCACAATTTGGGATATTTATGATGAATTATAGTAAAATCATAGTTGATGGATTCTTCCTGCTCTTGTTTAGTTTATTGTATATGATCATGATAACATGCTCAGACTTATTTCAAGGCTCAATTGCTATCATGTAAAAATTTTCAGTACAAATATCCTTCATTAATTTGGCATCTAATCCCCATTCTCAGACTCATGAGGATGGCAGGAATCATGTACAGCAGGAATGAAGTGTGAAGGGGAGACAGTTGTAGGAGTTGAGGGCAGAGAGGGAGGTGGGGGCTAGGTTACTTAGGGGTTCATTCTTGTAATTCATGCTTATCTACTGGAAGAATTTGAGTAGAGGATTGAATGCGTGAGGAGCTCTGGGATTAACAGGAGCATTTAATAAAAGAGAGGGATAATATTAGCCTGTGTGCAGACTTCACCAGCACTCATGAGACCTGCCCACCCACTTCCCTATGAGAATTCAGTAAGAACTTCATTGTTACCACTTCATGAAGGGAGGAGTCCAAAGAGGCCGAGTTTATAGTATAGAGAACATAGTAGAGGGTAGGCAGGAAGACAGCATCTTCTGCACACATAGTGGAATTCAGAAGTAAGCAGGAGTGCACACACATAAGGAAAAGGGTGAATTGGTATGTGTGATACTATTTTTCAGAGGAAATATCAGGATTAAATATCACTAACATGCTTTAATAATGAGGTGATTTACAAAAACATTAACAGAAATATCTCATCAGGTAGGTGTGAGACAATCTGAGCAAGACCCAGCTAATACCCTGAAAGAGCATGTAACGCTAAAATAGAATAATTTTTGTTTTTGTTAAATGTTTCAACATTTTCTTAAGAAATATATATATACTTAAGAGATATTTCACTCATACAATCTTCATCTTGATTTTTGTAAAACATGTTTATTGCTGCACAGTGCTTATTGCTATTAAGTATTTGAAGTTTTAAAAGGAAGTGCACTTAGATATGATAGATGTCTAAGATATGATTGATGTCTAAGAGGGCAATGATATTTGGAGCCTTTAAATAGGATTCAAGGTGCAGTGGAAACCATTGTGGTCTTCCTATCCAGAATCTCATGTAAATTGAACATTGATCCATCTTCCCTCATCAGGTAACAAGAACCTTCCAGTTTAACCTTGTGATTTCCTTCATAATAAGGCCCCACTTGGGGGCAGTTTTGACAAAGATGAGCTACACCAATTTAAGAGTTGGTTTAAAAACAGTTCAATTATGATGGACCCATTTTAAGATAATTCTATATACTAAAAAAAAGTCTGTCTGAAAACTATAAACAAGTAACAGCAGTTTGGGTTCATTGTTTATCATTATTATTAAAATGAACAATGAGAGGATCAGGTTGAAGTGCTTCAGAGTCATGAAATTGAGTGTCTGAGTAGAAAAAGAAAATGAAAGTTATTTCTATAGAAAGTTGAGCATGATGCAAATGCAAGATGTTCTAGTTCTTATCAGCAAAGCAGGTAAGGTTTTATTTGACAAGACAGTGATGAGTGAGTGTGTACAAGCAGATACAATGCAAAGGACGACTTTGGGAGTAACTATTTTACCTTCATTTTTCTGGGAGAAACAGGTGTTCAATTTTTAGCACTTAAGCATAGGTTAAACGAGAGTTTATTTAAAGTTAATCTAGAAGTTCCAAGGTGTACATAATTTCCTAGTGAAACTTGGTTTTTCAAATCATGCTGGTCTTAAGAGATTTTTAACAGCACACTTCTATCAAGATAAAAAGACATCTCCATAACTGCTGCAGAAGGCCTTCATAGGGGAAGGGAGACAGAGAGGGAAAAGGAAAGTGCTGAAGAAGGAGACTGATCAAATTATTTTCATGTTTGAATAGATCATGAGGAATCCCACTCTTGTGTATAAATGCAGTGCATTGAAAAGAATTTTAAAAATTATTTTCATTTTAAGAAAGGGAAATGAATAAATAAGAGACATAAGCCTGTTTTGTTGTTGTTTTGCTTTGTTGTTTGCAGATATAATGGTTGAACTCAGTGGGGCTGTACCATGAGCAGCAGCCTGTTCTCTTTTTAGTTTGTTTTTTTTTTTTTATTTATTATTATTTTTTGAACAACCTTACACGATTTTAACAAAATAATATAAAATGTGTATAAAATGTGTAAATATTCTGGATATTGCAATTATCTCCAGGAGTGCCCCCCCCCTCTTTTTAGTTTTTGATTTGAGGCAGGGTCTTATTAAGTTTTACACTGGACTTCAAACTTCCATCCTCCTGCTGAAGCCTTTTATGTTGCCGGGATTATAGGCTTGTGACACAGCACCTAGCTTTGTCATGTTGGTCAACAGAATTTTCTAAAATCTTCTAGTCTATGTTAATAAAGGAATGTATGTTTATAATCCATGTAATAACTGTGTTTTCACTCTTGCAAATACAATATTCACATGACATTATGACAAAACAACTTTTTTCCTTTATGTTTAATTTTTTGAAAGTTGATAATGGAAAGTAAACAAAATCCCAGATGAAACGTTAAACATACCTAAAGGGCAGAGATTTGTAAAAATCATGCTATAATGAAGTCAGTGTAAAACAAGGGTTGAATTGTTTAATCTTTGTGCTATTAAAACAAAGAAGCAACCATCAGAAATAATCTATATTTCATAGATTTATCTTACTTGAACTTTAATTAGTTTAACCACACAGGGTTGTTGAATTAATGAGTGAGGGGTGGGAAAACCAGCTCTGATGCTTAATCACTGTGATGATTCAGTGGATAACTCTGAACAAATATATTTCATAGTAATTTTGTACTGAAGTCATACATGCATATTTTTAATACTTATGAACACTAATAAGCTCTCGTTTGTTTGTTTACTGACTCATGCTTATTTAGATATGATATCTTTGAGATAAAGAATATAATTGCATATCTTTCCACCTGCTACAGAGTTTGAATCCTCTCATGAACTTCTGCACTGTGGTCCAACTGATAAAACAACACAAGATTTACTTTAAGAAGCAATTCAAGAATATACAGAGATTTAAAGGAACAAAATGCCAGCTATTTATACATCTACCCAACAACCAACTGGTCAATACTACCTCGGTGTATCTATAAATCACATTAAAAATGGATTTATTTGTATTAATCAGATTTTACCACCAAATATATACATACAGATTTAGAAACATATTATTTTGCTGTGTTATTACCAATATTTTAGTGTGTTTTAATTATTATAGCATCATAAAATATATACTTCTTATTTTTCATAATTTTAGTTGTTAGCACTGACTTAGAGTGTTTTATGTTTACAACATTTGCTTAAGGGTTTTTGCCTTTCCTCCTTGTTTATAAAATTTATATATCTTTTAGAAATAGTCTTAATAATGAAGAATATTCCAGGTTCTAGCATAAAGAATTTTTCCCCTGAACCTCCTGAGAGGAAATTGCTGACATATGCCATCATTCATGATTACTGTACTATCTCCTACAAGTCAGAAAATGCTGCACAACAATAATGCAGCCTTCTTAATGAAAGTGTTAATACTGGCACATTCTATCACAATATTTCTTAAGCCTCAGATTCCTTTCAAGTTTTATTTGTGGCCTAATATTGTTCTCTTTCACAAAAGAATCCCATTCAGATCCATGAAATGCACTGAATTGCTGCCTTTATTGACTCCTTCAGACACAACATTCCTCAGCCTTTCCTTGACTTTCATAACTTCCATAACTTCAACTTTCTTCAAGGAAAATGCTTACAGAATGTGCCTCTGATGGATTTTTCTGGTTTCTTTATGATGGCAACCAGACCACACGTGTTTTTGTAAGACTACCACAACAGTCATTCTGTGATTTTGCTCTCTGAATTCCTATATGTGACCAACAATGTTAATTTCCCCATTACTGATGGTGTTCATTGTGGTCCCTAAAGATGCTATCTGCTGTGTTCCTCTTCTGTAATGTTGCCTTTCCCTTGTAATTATTTAATGTTCTGCTGGGAGAAAGGCTATGTAAATACCTCTGTTCCTCATCCAAATTTCCATTTATTCATGTAAATGTATAGAGTTTCATGGTTTATTCTATTGAGTGTACTGTTACTTGTTAATATTATTTTAAAAATTCACTTATATTTCAGAAATGTTCTATTTTGACAACAGTAGTAGAAAGAATTCCAAAAAACTGTTCCCCAAATGTTAATATTTTACTAATTTCATTTTATCTCTTCTCCTCCTTAAATATAAGTATGGTATAATAATAAAGTTTCTTTCCTCTGAACCATTTGTGAGTTCCAGACATGATGCATCTTTATTATGATCAGTCTTTGGAACTCTTTGTTATTTCATCCACTTTGGTATCTTCAGAGTCAGTTGCTGCTGAATAATAAACCTTAGGAGGTATCATTTTACTTTGTTTTTTCATATTTCTTATATTCCTGTGGTGAGATTTATATACATGTTGGCATGGATTTCTTTTCCACTTTTTTTTATGTAAGGGAATTTTTAGGACTCAATCTTTACTTGGAGAAGTCTTCAGGATTATTACCAGGTTGTTGAAAATTATTGAATGTGTTTCCAAGTGGATTTTGTAGTACAGTTTTCCTGCTACTACTTTGGTGATGATTTGTGTACTTGGATACAATGTGTGTTGTGTCAGAACCTGAGGACCCACTTTCTCTGAAAGGTCTTTCCAAAACAGGATCCTTTTGTAGATGAGACAAGTGTGTTGTATGGTGTAGGATGGGGGTATACCCTTTGTGATTGCTCTTATAAACTTGAAAATACTACGTGTTCTAAAAAGATATGAGAACAGTCTAAGACCCTTGATAGGTGTGATGTCCATGGCCTTTGTTGTGTGATTGGCCTGTGCTGTTGCTGTAGAAGTGGATGTCCATGGTGGGATTGAGGCTCCCACCAAACATTCCTTCTTGGGTCCTGTTAATCAGTTTGGGATTTTTCTCACACCATTGTTTATGTTAAGTATTTCCCAAGTTTGAGAAAAATTAGGTTTTGTGTGAAGCAAGATGTGGTGGGTTTGGAGTGTAGATCAGTAGCAGAATATCTACATGACACTAGATTCCCACTACTTCTTAGTAAAGTGGGAAACAAGCAACAGTAACAAAGCAGGAAAATATATATAACTCTTAAATACCAGGTGCCTACAATATTATCCATAGCACGAATAAACACAAAGACAGGAAAGGTGAGGTTAGCAAGGAAAGAGAGCAACAACAGTGATAAGTCAGGAACAAGATCTAGCACTAAAGTAAACAGCAGGCAACAACTATAGCATCCTCTGCGCTAATCAGCACAACCAAATGAAAGGTGGAGGGAGAAATTGTAAAAACTAAATAGTTCCAACAATAATGAAATAGTCCATAATGAGAGAATCCAAAGGGGTATGAAATCAAAAAGTTTAAAATGCTCAAAGTATGAGAAGAGAGAAAGAAGAAGTGAAGTCCACAAAAGGGGGAGAAAAATGGAGAACAAAGGAATTTGGCTACTAAAGAGAGGAAAGGAAAGACTAGTATGAGAAATGAAAACATCAATCTTCAAAAATGAAAAAAAAAGTAACACAATGGCTGTTATAGCTTAGCCTTAAATAAAGAGAACCCTTCACTGAATTTGGAAGATCATCCATGACAGTATGAACCTCCTGGCAGAGGTAAGAAGAAATTTTGCTGTCCCTATGCAATCTGCCACCTAGATTGCTGAGGCATTGACTCCCATCCCATTCTGCTTGGGTCAACATGGGATCCATCTGCGTTATAACTCAAAGGTCTACCTGAGCCTAAAAAATTAAAGGTGGGCTTAGTATGTATAATTTACATGTAAATTGGTGCCTAAAAGCATCTTCTCTAGGTTCGAGGCCCAGCTCTTATTGGACAAATCGCTTAACTGATCCTTATCTGTCTCCTCATCTATAAAGCAGGGAGACAATGAGGTCTACTACAGGTCAGAGTTAGAGGCCTACATCTCCACCCCCACTGTGGTTCCTTTTCTCTTATACCACTGGAAATTATTTCAGTTTCCTTTCCATGAACCCATGTCACCTTTTCCCAGCTCCTATTGTCACTTCCCTACAAGTGCCCCATCCACTATGTAAGGTGTGTTGCTGGAAGTGACAAAAATGTGGAAGAGACGGACGTCATCACATTACCCTGCCATGCAGCAGAAGCTCTGGCATGGAAGCCTTGCTGCTGCCACCCCACAGACCCAGTGCCACCCCTGTCTACCCTTAGTAGTTAAGGACAGGTCTCCCTCCCCCACACCTCTGATGATGGCTTTCTGTGGATCAGCACCTGGTGAGCAATCTGCCCACTGCCTGATTTCTTTTTTTTTCAATATAGATACCAAAATATTTATTCTGAAGGCTCAAATTACAGTGTTCTCTTTTCTAACATTACTTTTCATGGTGTTTCAAAAAAACAGAGTAGACTCTAGACACTCGCAGATTTAACCTACATGGTTTTAATTAGTGACATTCATTTAAATTAGGAGAATACTGCCTGATTTCTAAGTAGAGTGCCTTGTGCATCCAGAATGGGCTCAACCCTGGATCAGCTGCACAGTGGGCTCAGGTCTGCACCTGCTCAACCTCCATATCACCTCTAACAGCTGAAGAGAGTCTGGGCCTACTTCCTGTTTGCACCTGTGATCCACTTTAGCACAGCTTGTATTCACTTGGGGACTGGTATCCTTGGCATCTTGAATAGATTTTGCGTACTGTGCCAAGCTGTCCCAGTCCATACCACTGCTCTGCAGCCAGTGGCCATCATCCTCTGACAGTTATATGGTCTTGTTGCTACACACAGGAAGTGACCTAGCATCTGTGTTGCCTGCACTGACATCTCCCACCATATATTGTGTTAGCTTTTACCAGTGACCAAAACACCCAACAATAACGACTTAGAGTAGGAACAGTTTACTTCAGGTCATGGTATCAAAGGTTTAATTCATACTGGGCTAACTCCATTTCTCTGGACACAGGGTAAGGTAGAACATCATGATAGAAGTACATTTTGGAAAACTCCTACTCAATTCATGGTGACCATGGAACAAAAAATTGAGAAGGGAGGAAAAGGACACCGAAAAGATCAACCCTTCTAGGACATGACCCACATGCCCTACGTGCCTTGAGTTACCATTCAGTCAGACCAAACTATGATGCACTGCACAGGGGACAGACTGACAGTTCCATCATTTTACCTCTGGACATTACTGTATTCACCTAGAAGCTTTGGGGGGACACCTCATGTCCAAACCACAGCTTTCTGACTGGTCCCCAAAAGCTCCTATCCATCTCACAATGAAAACAATGTTCAGTTCATCATCAAGAGTGTCATATTCTTAACAGTTTTATCAAGGTCCAAAGTTCAAGTCCAAAATCTCCTGTGAGACTAAAGACAAACTCTTGTCTATGAGCCCATGCAAAGATCGAAAGCAAATTACGTATATCCAACATGCAGAGGCACAGAGTATACATTCCCATTTCAAAATGGAGGTATAGGGGCATAGAATGAAGGAAGGAGACTGAAAGAAACTGAAGCTCAGTCAGGCAAATAATTCCCACAAGTCCGCCTATAATTGCTAGGACCTATGACTGTGAGATGTTTGGCCCAAAGGGCTCAGGCAGCCCCACTCCTTCGGCCTGACTCATTGCAACCTGCATGGACTCTATTAGCCTGACTTTTTCCACAGACACAAACTTTTCTTGGCAAACAGTGCATGTCACTGACATCTCTTAATTGCTTGGGTGTTCATTCCAGTTTTGCTTTCACCATACAGCTTCTCACATAGCCCTGTCAGGGGCAGCCTGCAGGGAATTCCAACCCTACTACACTTTAATTGACCTCCTGGACCTTCCTGTAAAATCTCAGGAGAAGCCTTCATGACCCCTTAACTCCAGCATCCTTCATACCTGCAGAACCATCACCATGTGGATGACACCAAAGTCTGCCACCAACTCATGCAAGACTCGGACCCCTAACACCAAGACTGCAATGGTTTTGGGGGTTTTTTGTTTTTGTTTTCATTAAATATGGTCTAACAATTAGGAGGGAATCATTATCAAATAATCAAGAACAAAGGTATAATGAACAGAGCAAGCCAAGGCTGATGGCTTTCCATGGTTTCTACCCTTGGGTTTCCCCTTGTTTCCATGTTCCCCCTCCTAAACCCCTGTGTTAATTGGACTTCTGATGGAAGTCAAAGGTTCCCCTCTGAGTTGAATCCCCCATATCCCTTCCCTTTGGTCTCCTTGATATCCTTCCTATTCCCTCCCTCTCCCTGCCCGCTTCTTTTTGCCCCCCAGCATCCTAGGCAAGGTTCCCCTTATTCGTGTAAAAATTCATACATGTTGAGGTTATTATTAGCTTAGCCATCTATTATACTGTTTCTGATTGTATTCTAGCTTCCACAAATGAGAGAAAACATTCAGCCTTTGAGTCTCTGAGTTTGGGATATTCCACTTAAGCAAATTTTTTCCATCTCCATCCATTTGGCTGCAAATGCCATAATATCATTTCCTCTAATAGCCGAGTAGAATTGCATTGTATATATGTACCAAAGTTTTTGAATCCACTCGTCCAGTGAGGGGCATCTGGGTTGGTTCCATAATTTAGCTATAGTAAATTGACCTGCTATGAACATTGATGAAGCTGTATGTGCTCCCTTCGGTTGCAGTTGTTCCTGAGTGCCTGTCCCAGGGTGATACAACTTCTTGGCCCTTGTTTTACTTGTATTTTTCTGGCAAAACTGAAACTTTTTAAAACCCTTCCACTTTGCTTTTTGATTGCAATTGTCACAGTAACTAGACTTAATAAAGAGACAGCAACATTCATACCACAGCCTGAATATTTTGGTCTCTTGAAATTTCATTGACCAGATAAATTAGTCCATTACTTTTAAATTGAGCCTTGCACAAAGTCTCATAATATGGCCAAAATGTAGACAAGTTCTTTGCCAGAATTCAACATGAATGGCCTCTACCTAGTTCCAATTAGATACCTCATTTCCCTCTGAAATCTCATGAGTTCACAATCTTAGTAACATTCTGGTCTCCTGAACTCCTGTCAGAATCACCTATTAAGTTCCACTTACAAAATTCTACAGCTTCTCTAGCATGCATCTACATAATTTTCCAAATTCCTCCCACAAAGTAGTTCCAAAGGTTTCTGAACCCCATGATCATTATACCCATAGCAATGACTCCTCTTCTTGGTACCAATTGTTGTATTAATCTGATTCCATCACTGTCACCAGAATATATGATGCAAACAACTTCAAAGAGGAAAAGTCCATGGCTTCAAAGGTTATTCTACTAGGGGCCAAAGGTGAGGTAGAATATCATGGCAGAAGGGCATGGTGGATGAGCACTCTTCTGTTCATGGCAGACAGGAAGAAGAGTAAGGTCAGTGAGAGAAGGGGCCTCATGGAAGATCAAGCCCACCAGGGCACAGCCAAGTGACTCACCTCCTCCCACCATATCTCATCTGCCTTCAGTTAACTACCAGTCAGTCCGTCCAAACTAGTATGTACTGATTCAGTTAAAGCTCTCACAATCCAATCATTTCACTTTTGAACATTTCTACATAAACACAGAAGCTATTTGAATACACCTCATATCCAAGTCATAAAAGTGTCCTTCACTCTTAGTACAAAATTGATGCCTACACACACCTGTATTGTCTTGTATGCATCTGGCCCATTCACTCTCAGCTCAGCATTCATGTTGGGTGGACACTTGTGACTCAGAATCCCTCCACCCTTCAAGTCCTCCTTTTGATCGGATCCTTGAAAGTCTAGTTGTGCCCCCTTGCTCTGGATTCTCCTTACACTTCCCCTGCCCCGGATTTCTGGTCTCCTCTGGTGTTTGTGGCCACCATGTCCTGCCTTGGTGAAGGAACAGTAAGTTAATGGTTCCACCATCCACTTGTTAAGTGACTCTCAGAACTGTTGTCCTCTGGTAGACCAGAGCCAGCCCTCCTCAGAGAAACCTGGGCAGGGAGCTCTGGCTCCATCTCAGTCTTCATACACACACAGCACAGGAGCCAGAGCAAACTGCAGTGACATCTGTGTATCAGTGATCACAGCTCTTTTGCATGGTGAGGGTCAGCTGTAAATGCAGCCTGTGCGCTTCTTCCAAAACTGGTCCACTCACAGGCATCCACTCTTGCTCCTGCTCTCCAGTCAGGATCTTTTCCACCCCTGCTATTTGCCCCATGACTACCCTCGCCCTGGGACCTCCATCTCACCCTTCCACCCCCACTTTGGAGACTGCCCACTTCCCAGGTAGACCTGGGCCCAAGTAGCTAGGGTTGTGAAGACACCTGCTGGTAACAAAAGCAAATAGCTACTCCCACATTCTGTCAGGGGGAACTCATATTCCTCGCTCCTGAGCTGTCACATTCTCAATATCTGCCCAGTTTCTCTGTCTTGTATTGAGACAGAAAGTTTTAAAATCTGCCATTAGTAAACACAGAACTTCAACAAGTGTAGAAACACACAAAAGCATCTAACCCAAAAACTTCTGGGCTCTCCTACACAGCTGGGAGCGTTCAGGAAAGAAACACTCCCAAACACACATCCCCACTGTAGCCAAAACTTCTCCCCCACTACATGCAGATGCAGAGGCCCAGAAGCCCTCCTGTATGAGCAGAGACCTGCAACCTTGCTTTCTTATGTCCACCAGCTGGGAAAGCCTGCTTTGGGTACATGTTCCTGTTTACTATACTGCAGGAGTCCACCTGCCCTAAACTCCATGCATACATGAACATACATGCATACCCTGCCCCTCAGCTCACATTGGTCACATGTGTGGGGTAGGTTAAAGGGCTCAGGCAGTCAGAAGCTCTCATCTGGGCTTGAAAAAGCTTGACAGATATTCATGTGGGCCAGATGGTCTGCTTCCCAAGAGCTGGAAAATCTCAGTAGAGAAATGTCACAAAGAGCTGTGCAAAGTAGAAATAATATGGTAGTTTACAGACTCACAGAGCCAGACTGCCTCTTGATGGCACCCATATGTTTACAGTTACTCATGGGATCACATGTGCAAGAACACCACACAGAGTTCCCAGAGAAGCAACCTTGGTTTTAATTCCATTTAAAATCTGTCAAGGAAATGATGTGAGATCAGCAAGCCACATGGCCCCATGGCCCCTGGCCTCTTAGAATGCCTCCATCCCCTTCTCTACCCATTGCAGATTCTGAGTCTGGTGCTAATGTACAAGGGCCCTCTGCAGTGTGGCAACCTGTAGGTCCACTCAATGAGGCTTCCTTCTGCAATTCCTGCCCACATAGCAGGCTCCCAGTGAGCATTTGGACTTACTGTACTCCACCAGGTCCTGAATCATGTGGAATTTATGAATCTGTGTAACAGTATTCCAACTTGAGTGCTTTCCTAATTGGTGCCTCACTCCCTCTTGTCTGTATTCCCTCTTGCATCTCCCAGGTGCTGCTCTAAATTGCTGGTACCTGGTAGGGGATGTGGGGAACGTAGGCATCACAGATGGCTGGCCACTCACTAGCCAAATCCAGCAAGGAAAGCCTGAGCAACTCTTTCCTTGCTCTCGCCTGCTGGATTTTCCTAACATTTCACATAAGCACAGCACAGTGATCTAACTCAGCAAATCAGCATAGATCCAATACTCTCAATGAATTTATAACCTAATTTAAATTTCTCCAGTGGACCCCTAATGTTATTTTTCTGATCCAGGGTCCAATCCATGGCCTCACATTGCGTTGAGTTGTCCAGTTTCCTTAGGTTCTTTTCATTGCACTCAGCTCCTTCCATTAACATTTTGTAAGAGGTTTCTTTGCACAGTGTTCCTCCCCTTGGGTTTGATATGTCCTCATGATGAGACTGAGGTTATGCAATTATGGCAATAACTTCACAGGACTAATGTTTGCTGTGCCATTTCAGGGCACCTTATCAAGAGGTACATGATTTCAAATGCTCATGACGCCAACTTGTAGCATTTGGTTAAAGAGAGATTTTTTTTAAACAGGAATGAATGAGTCTATTGTAATTTATAATTTTAAAAAGTATTCATTTTAGAATGTTTGTTCCCTATCATGAATGGATTGCATTAAGAATAGATTCTATTCCACTTAGCCAAATATTCCACCTCCATTGTTTAATTTCATTGTCCCACCAGCAGGACAGTGCCTGACCCTCTGAAACTCATTAAGGAAATGCATATCAAAGAACAGTGAACTAGCTAGTGGCCACACTCCTGGCTGAGGAGGTAGTAAGGTTCCAGCCCAAAACTGTCACCTCCCAGTCCCTGAACCTTGAACCGCATCTTAGAGGCAACTTCTGGGGAAGGCTGTGCCTGGGTTGAAAATGGAAACTGAGCTTCCTGGGGCCCCAAGGCCTGGGAATACTGGAGGATCTGGCTAGGGCCTCTTAGCTGCTTTGTCTCCTCTTCTCCCTGAGCATCAGGCATATCTTTTTCTGGGGAAACTCAGCCTCTTCCCAAAGAAAAAGGGCACAATCATGTTGGGCAATCCAGTTATTTCGTTTCTTTATTTTTGTGTATGCTAGGCGAATTGGAAGACACAGAGAGCTGGGCCCTTGCTACCTTCTTATAATTTGTGGTGTTAAGTCCCCCTGCTGTCCCTCCCTTGTTCTGCAAAGGGAAAGTCAAGATCCTAGTGACTGTGGGACTGACCCCTACTGGGAACTCCTGCTTTTCAGGTCTGTGTAAGGACAGCAGTGACCTGTGTGACTCAAGCTCTCCTCCACTTCTACTTGCTTAGAAACTAAGGTGTAGAACTGTCCTTAGCAATGTGGGTAGTGTAAGAGTCAACTAATTTAGGATAAGTGTTTACTCTCAGAGCTCACTGGTTCATTCACTATTAGGGATTGATTGCGTACTATGAGGGCCAGGCAACTTGGCAGGGGTTGAAGACAGGGTGGAGAGCCTAACAGACACAGCCCGCTGCCTTCCTGTCATCTCAAGTTTAGGAGGAGGCAGGCATTGAGGAGGAAGTTCCACACGGAAGGGAAGTGCCCAGCATGGGAGTCACTCAGGGGTAGCACTTAACCAGCCAAGGAGATTGAGGAGAGCTTCCTGGAGGAAACTGAGCCAAGAAGAGAAGGTACCAGCCAGGTGGCATTGGCATTGAGGTGACTTGGAGTGGAGGACTGGCGTTACCCTACCTTTTTTAATCACTGCCATTCCAGGGACTCATAGTCTGAGGAGGGAGTCAGTCTATTTCTATCTATCTGCATGCAAAGATGTACCCTGCCTGGAAATAGTAAGTTTCTGATAAAAGTGATCAATGCTCTCCACAAGATAAAGGAATCTATAGATGTAATCTCTCAATTTACACACAAACACAGGGATGCCACAGGTGCACAGAGCACCTGAGCCAGGAACTTTTTGTGAGGCAACCATAACTCTAATACCAAAATTCAACAATAACACATCAAGGAAAGAAAACTACAGATCTATTTCCTGATGAACTTCAATGCAAAAATCCTTAATAAGTTTTCCGCCACCACATTCAAAACATATCAAGAAGATAATTCACCACAATCAAGTGGGCATCATTCCAGGTATGCAAGGCTGGTTCAACACACACAAATCAATAAATGTAATTCATCACTTAAGCTGAATCAAGGACAAAAACCATATGATCATCTCAACTAATACAGCACCCATTTATGCTCAAAACTCTGAGAGGATAGGGCTCAAAAGAACTATGTAAGGGCCATATATGCCAAACCCTCAGTTAGCATAATACTAAATGGAGAAAAGATGAAAGCATTTCCACTGAACTCAGGAATAAGACAAGGCTGGTTGCTCTCACCACTTTTATACAGTATAGTTCTCAATACCTTAGCTACAGCAATCAAACAAAAGAAGGAAATTAAAGGGATAACAATGGGAAAGGAGGAAGTCAACTACCCTTTTTCACTCATGACATGATCCTATATCTGGAAGATAAAAAAAAAAAACTCCACCAGAAAATTGCTTGAGCTTATATACAGATTTAGTGAAGTGGCAGGCTACAAGGTCAATACCCATAAGTCAATACCTTTCCTATACACTAAGAATAACAGGGCAGAAGAAGAAATCAGGAAAACTGTCCCATTCACAAAATTCTCAAAAAGAATAAAATACTCGGGAACTAATCTAATAAGGGAAGTAAAAGACCTCAACAATGAAACTTATCAAATATTGAAGAAAGAAATCTAAGAAGACCTGAGAAGATCAGAAGACATTCCAGTCTAGTAACTGCTCAAAGAATGGACAAGCGGCTCCCAGGAAACAGAAGATCAGGACAGTAGGGCACACAGTCCTGGGGTGTTGCAACTTGGAAAATGGCTTATAATGGCATTTCTTCTTTGTTTCCATTATTCAATGCTCTTTTGCTTTGAATTTTGTCCCACTTGCGAGGCCTAATGAGCGTCAGGGGCAGCAGGGCTGCCTTCATGGTGCTGCACTTGGGCAGAAGGACTTCCAGGAGCTCAGGGAGGTCCTCTGCCTCCACAGCACTCCATACTTTTTGCTCTGGCCCCAGGAGGCTTGGGCTTCATCCCAGGTCAACCTGTGACGCTTTCACAAGCTGGGCTTCCTACAGCTGAGGGCAACCTCTCCTTCTACAGTAGGATCAGGTAAAGGGAGCCAGACACGCCCACTTCACCCCAGACTGAGCACCGCCTCCAGGCCTGCAAGTCACCGCCTCCAGGCCTGCAAGTCCCAACCTCAGCCTTCTGCTAGTCAGAGGAGAATGGCCTGGCTGGAGCGCTTGCGGGGACCCTCCAGGATGCCCGGTGTCTCCTGGCCCAGCAGATCCTGTCCTGCCCCGCGAGCTGGGGGTGGGGCGGGGCCACGCACGCGTTCCCTTTGATCAGCGCTGCTTGGCAACGAATGTTCTGCATTTGACAGTTGCCTACCGCCAGCTGCCCTGTTCGCAAGCTGTGGACTCACCTATTATCTTCGGTATTGG
>PVKS010041847.1:0-15759 GCA_004027875.1 Aplodontia rufa
AAAAGTTTTTGCACAGCTAAAGATCTAGTCAAGAGCATCAAGAGAGAACCTACAGAATGGGAGAAAACCTTTGCCTGCTACACCTCAGACAGAGGACTAATATCCAGAATATACAAGGAGCTAAAGAAACTAAACACCAAACTCACAAATAATCCAATCAATAAATGGGCTACCGATCTTAAAAAGAAACTTCTCACCAGTGGAAGTCCAGAAAACCCATAAATATATGAGAAAATGCTCTACATTATTAGCTATAAGGGAAATTCAAATCAAAACTTCAATGAGATACCACCTCAATCCTGTTAGAGTGGCAAAAATGGAAAATTTGAACAACAGATGCTGGAGGTGCTGTGGGAAAAGAGGAACACTGTTACACTGCTGGTGGGACTGGAAACTGGTTCAGCCACTCTGGAAAGCAGTGTGGAGAATCCTCAAAAAATTAAGGATGGAACAACCTTATGACCCAGCTATCCCACTCCAGGGGATTTTCCCCAAAGAGTTAGAATCAGCATACTATAGTGATGTGGCTTCATCAATATTCATAGCAGCTCAATTTACTATAGCTAGATTATGGAACCAACCCAGATGCCCCTCACTCAATGATGACAAGTGGATACAAAAACTTTGGTACATATATACAATGGAATACTACTCAGCCACTAGGGAAGGCAATATTATGGTTTTTGATATCAAAATGATGGAGATGGAAAGAATTATGTTAAGTGAAGTCTCCCAATCTCAGAGACTGAAGGGCCGAATGGTATCTCTCATCTGTGGAAGCTAGAATAGATCAGGAAGCAGTATGTTAGATGGCTAAGCTAACAATAACTTCAAATTGTATGATTCTCATCGCAACAGGGGAATGACTCCCTAGGATACTTGGAGGTGTAGAGAGGGGGATGAGGGCAGGGAAGGGTGTGGGAACAACTCCTAGGAGACTGGAGGGTGGGAATTTGGGGAATCATCTCAGAAGGAGATCTCTGCCTTCCACGAGATATCCATTTAACTCAGGGGTTCTTCTGGGGGAAACAGCAACAGGGGGAACCCAAGCTGGGCATCCATGATATGGCATTAGCCCTGGATAACTAAGTATATATACATTGTTCTTAAATGTTTGATAATGTTTCCCCCTCAATTGTATCTCTATATGTATCTAATAAAAAAAAGTTTTTTTTAAGAGAGAAGGAAGCTGAGAGAGAGAGACAGAGAGAGAGACAGAGAGAATCAATTTTTATTAAGTTTTTCACATGGCTTTCATTGCTCTGACACTTAGTTGTGTACATGGGTGCTGGGGTTTGAACACGTGTACTCCTTCGTGCTAGGCAAGTGCCATAACTGCTGAGCCACCACTCCAGCCCCAAAGAGTTCTTTATATGTGATACAGATGCTAGTCATTTATCATGAAAGTTTTCTACAATTTGAGCTTATCTTTTAAAGTTTTTGACAGTGTATTTACAAAAATATCTAATATCTTGGGTCTGGAGTGGTTGCTCAGTGGTTATGGCACTTGCCGGGAATGAGCGAGTGTGTGACTTCAAACCCCAGCACCATGGAAAACTAAATTTAAAAAATTGCTCCTTTATCTCTCTGTCACTGTCCCCTCTTTCTTTAAAAAAAAAAGAATAAAAAATATCTAATATCTTAATTTTAGTGAAGTCTAATTCATTAGTTTTTTTCTTTTATGGCTGGTACTTTTCCTGTTGTAAGACATACTTCCTTACCTCAAAGTTATGAAGATTTCTCTTATGTCTTTGACAAACATTTTTACAATGTTAGGTTTTTATATGTAGCTATATAATCCAATTTGAATTAGTTTTTTTCTTTTAAGGGTAAACATTATAGTTCAGTTTTTTTTTTCTTATCGATATTCTGTTCTTCCAGCAGCATCTGTTGTATAGAATATAATTTTCTATTGAAACTCCTTGGAACATTTGTTCAAAGTCAATCACATTTGTGTACATTCACTTTTGTATTATTTTCTCTTCCATTAATCTATGATTTTGTTTTTTTTGAGATTTAAGATTTATTTACATTTTTTTCTAATTTCTTTAATTTTTTATTGATGCTTTATAGTTGTATCTAATGATGGAATTTGTTGTTACATATCTTTCATTATGGTGATACCATACCATCTTGATTTCTTTAAATTTATCTATGTATTTTTTAAATACAGGGATTCTTTTCCTACTTTCAATTTTAATACCAATTCACATGCTTTGATATTATATTAATATGTTATTTTAGCAAATACCATTGCTATTTGTATATCATTGAACTACTAATCTTATTATTAATAGTACTCGTCTTAACTTTTGAGATAGGAAGAAAAATTGTGTCTCAGTGAATGTAAACCCTATTACCAATTCAGAAACTGAGACTCCTTCCCCATATTCATGCAAAATGAAAGTTCCTGAATTATTTGAATAAAAGTAGAAAGGCAAATATATTAGAGAAGAAAAGAAAAATAAATATCTTTCTAGACACTGTCTTACAATGCCCCTGCGAAATATTTAGTAGTGTTTCTATTTTTTCCAGGAGAAAAGAGAGTCCTGTAGATTAATTTGACTATAGTCATTCAGTGTTTTTAAAGACAGCCTTACTGAGATATAAAAAGCATACCATAAAATTCGCTCATTTACATTGTACAACTCAGTTGTTTCTAGTGTATTTCTATCGCGAGCACCACAATCTAATTTTAGAACATTTTTCAACATCCCCAAAGGGTACCCCTCCCCTGAACAGCCACTTTTCCTTTCTTCTCCAACTACGCAGCGCCCCCTGCCCTTTCCCCACTGCACCTAGCACTGGCCCAAAACAAACACAAGTCTACTTTCTACCAATTTGCTCTTTTAGGCTTTTATATATATGGTATCATTTGACTGACTTATTTCCCTTAGTATAATGCTTTCAACGTGCATTAGTGTCAAAGCAGGGTGAGTACTTCATTCCTTCTTGTTACTGACTAATATTCCATTATATGGACATGCTATGGTTTTGTTTAACCACTCATTGGCAAATAAAATTTGTTTCCATTTCAAGAATATGAGTAATACTGTTATAAATATTTGTGCACAATTTGTATAGACATGTTTTCATTTGTTTTGGATAAATATCTAGCAGTGGAATTCCTTAGCCTTATGGACTCAGATCTTAAAATCAAGTCTGTAAGCCCTGTTCTCCGCTCTTCCCATTACCCAAGATTGATTTTCCATACAGTTAACTTGTATGTAGTGATTGTCTACTGAAATTTTAACTTCCACTTTGTACCTGTGGGGGAGATTGATTGAATAAGTACTTTTCACCCTTCTGTCCTTCATGATATCAAACAGCACCTTTAGAATATAATGTTGATCATTTGTTCTTGTCCCCTCTGTCCCAAGGGAGATTAAAGCTGTGTTGTGTTTCAGAGTGAATGAACAAGCCCTCTTCAAGGCATTTGGGGAGATGAGGTAAAGGGAGAGGATTGTGAGAGGAGGGTGTTGGAGCTTGGATTTCTATGAGATATGGGAATAGCTGTGTGTATTTATTAGGAAGATACTGGGGAGTTGGTGGCTGTGGACACCTGTACAGGACATCTTTGTGACATGTTTGGAGATACAGCCAGGGAATGGCAGGAACAATGCCATTGAATAGTAAGAATTTATAAAAGTGATGACGATCAAGTCCCTGTTTCTCTGGGAACCACATACATTTCCAGAGTCCTTGCAAAGTCCATGATAGCCTAAGTAAAAACCAGAACTGGACCACCCAGTGCTGCCAGGTGCAGCCTCAGTGGCTTAAGTACTAAAAGGGAGCTACTATACGTCTGCTTTAAGTTCATGGAAGATGTCACAGTAGATATTGGTCTTTTAAGATATATAATCCACTATGATTTTTAAGTATCATGAGTAACACCATCATTGCTGATATAATTTTCTTTATTTTAACTAAATCACAGCAAAAAGGAAAATCTCCCTTAGAAACAGAGAAATGGTTACCAATATCCAGTGCTTTTGACATTTTGTAATGTCCAAATGTGAAAACTGGCCACCACAGTCATTTCTCTTCCCGTTATGCCACTGGAAAGTCACTTTTAAAATAGTAAATGGTAGGGCTGGAGCGGTGGCTTAGTGGTTGAAGTGCTTGCCTGGCATGCTCAAGGACCCAGGTTGGAACCCCAGCATCACATGCACAGCTGAGAGTCAGAAAAACAAAGGCCAGACTAAAAAATAAATAAAATTGATTCTCTCTTTTTCTCCCTCTCTCTACCTTTCCCTCTCTCTCTTAAAAAAAAAAAGTAAAATAGTAACTGTATTGGTTGTAGAAGTTATGCAGCTGTAGACACTTACCAAGCTGTGTTAAAATGACCACAACTCTCAATGATTTTCTCATCTTCAAGAGTTTATTCTGGCTTCCCTGTTTTTCACACATCTAATTTTAGCTGCATATGTGTGTATGGCCGTGTTTGAGAAAGCCATAGTGGCTAACCACTTAGCGACTGTCTACTAGTCCTGGATGCTTCCTGGGTGTTTTGTATAAATTGTATCCTCTAGCTTACACACTGAAAGCTTTTGGTGGTTGTTATTTTCATTCTTTAATTCATGAAAAAGCAGAGGCTCAAGGAAGCTGCTTAGGGAGATATCTATACCTGTCTATCTGCCCACCTGCTGGATCCTGCTATGTGGCAGACACTGGGAGTAGTGCCCAGGATGGAGCGGTTTTGAACCAAGCTCTCCCATGTTGCCACTCACATTTTGGTTGTCACTTAAGGTCTTCCTCTTGGCTCCTTTTTCTCCCTGTTTGCATATTGTCTAACAGCATCCTGGTGGTCTTCTTCATGGTCAAGATATGCTAGTGAGATGAGTTTCAGTTGACATAAAGCAAGGAAAGAAAAGCATCAAAGAAGCAATGGATATTAAGCATGGCCTTCATCAGGCTTTCTGGGAAGAGCTAAATGTGAATATTGACCATGAGATGAAGGTTTAAGACAGTTTAAGGAGTGAAACAGATTCACAATAACATAAAAATAATCCACAATGTTAAGTATCACATGGACATTTTTATGCTACAATCAACCAAAAACTTATCAATAAGATCTTGAAAGCAAAGACTTCATATAATAAAACCCTATTAGAGAAACACTTTCAGAGCAGCTTGGCAGTAGATTTAATAATGTCAAAGTGCCAGGATCACACCAAGTTCAGTCAACTTCAAATCTTCCAAATACGGGAACGGAAGAAACCACTTGATTAGATTTTGGTAAAACACACAGTTAGGATAAATCAACCAAAAAAAGTAGAAGTAGAAGTGGAATACCCGTTCTCAGCAGGCTGAACTTTACTTCTAATCTTTATATATACAAAAAATAAATAAAAGCAAGTCAAAACAAAAATCCTCAAACACCAACAATAAAACCAAATGAAGCACCATGTAAAGTATTTGTTCCTTCTTCCCTAAATGTTTCATGAGGGTACATCAGTTTGAAGGAATCCAAGTTCTGTTTTGATTATTTTACCATTCACGTGGCCTGCCTTGGGGATTTATGCCTTCCCTGACCTCGCACCAAAATCTTGAAAATAGTCGTTGATGAATATGCCTACTTAAAGAGTATGGGAAGTTCTAAGTTCCAGACAGAGGCCAAATGCCCTGAATTGTCTACAGAAAAAGGAAAATGATGTCTGAGCTTGTATATTTTTTTGTGGGGTGGATAATCAAATTTTATCTAGTGGGCCATTGAACATTTGAAATGAAGATATGAGAAATATTGTTTCAAAGCAATTGCTTGAAACCATCCTGTTGAAATTGCTTTATTGTTAGCAATTCTCATATTCTGTCACTTTTTCTATTTGATTTTCATTAGTGGATGCATTTTATTTAATAATAGAATTGTAAGAACACCTTGTTTTCCTATAGTTTCCTTAACCTGAATGTGCAACTGTTTTTCAGTGTTTTATTTCTTACACATATTTTCCATCCCAGTTGCTTCCTAAAATAAAATAAGAAATATATTGAAATGATCCAAGTCAATCTAAGAGGTTAAGGCATATTTTTGCCTGCCTGTTTATAGAATATCATATCACATTACCCAGAAAGTTGATTTGCAAAGGGGTTTCAGGGATAACAAGACTGAGTTCTATTATGTGAGTTTGTTATTTCATTTGCCAATATCTTAAAATCCTTCAGATTTTATTTCTTTTACACTGTTGACCTGTTCTAACAATTCTAAGTTAACATTTAACATGCAACTGTTGTTTTTTAATCATGATGACCTTGAGAGTGTATAAACCCTATCATGGTTTCAGAACACTGATTGAAGAGATACTAGGAAAAAAATCATTTAAATGCAACTTTAAATGCAAATTTAAATTGCTTATAAAGAACTTATTTTATTGAAGGATAGCATATATATATGAGAAATACATTTAGGATGAGCATGTGATTTAATCTCAAAATCACAAACTGAACCAGTCCACACGATCCAGCAGAGTCTGCACCCTGAAAGCTCTCCTGCCCCCACTCAGGAAGCTCTCCTGCCCCCACTCAGGAACGCCTCTGTCCTCTTCCTGAAGGTGACACTACCTGCTAGCCTAGTCATGTTGGGCCTGGCTGCTTCCAGTCAACCTGTGCCTGTGGGATCTTCGTGTTTCTTGGTAGAAGTGTTTTATGTTAATTTTGGTATTGCATTCCATTGCAAGCCTTTCAGTGAATTATTTAACTTTCATTTTTTCATGATTGATGAGACTTTGTCTTGTTTCCAGTTTTTTCCTATCTCAATCAATGCTGGTATCAACACACAAGTACACCACTTCCAGGGATTGAGTGCATACTTTTCCTATTTGGGTGCATATCTGGCGTGGAATTGTTGGAATGGAGGTGTGCATGTGCCCGATCAGCTGCATTTGATGCTGCCAGGCAGTGGTTCATATTTGTACCAGTTTCCACTTTTTCTACCAAAGCATTAGAGTTCCAGTCCTGCTAGTTCAGTATCACTTGGTATTATTAGTCTTTTCTTTTTTAATTCTACCGATTTGGATGTATGAAGAGTAATACCATACTTTGGATTTTCTCAGTGACTAATGAAACCATGCGCATTTTTAAAGGTTTTACTGGCTGTCTGTGGAGTGTGTATTCCAGCCTTTTGTCTGCTTTTCTATTTTTCTTAGGATTTATCGGTTTTTTTAATGTAGAGAAGATATAAGCCCTTTATCAATTACCTATAAAATAATTTTCTCTATCTGCATTAGTCACCTTTTGCATTGTTATGACAAAAAGACCCAACAAGAACAACTTGGAGGAGAAGGAGTTTATTTTGGCTTATAGGTTCAACGGTTTAGACTACTGTCATCTGAGTCCCTTGTTCTGGTCCAAGGTGAGGAAGAGCATCATGGGGGGGGTTGTGTGGTAGAGGAGCACTGCTCCTATCCTGGCAGCCAGGAAGGAGAGAGAGAGAGAGAGAGAGAGAGAGAGAGAGAGATTATGAGAGAAAGGATGAAGGGATGAAGGGGACATAGGGAAGATGAATCCTTCCAGGGCATGCTCCCAGTGACCCACCTCCACTCCCTGCTTGCCTACAGTTACCACTCAGTCCTTTCAAATTAGGATTAATTTATTAGATTACAGCCCTCAAAATACAATGATTTCACCTCTGACTATTTCTTTATTAACATAGGAGTTTCCAGAGGATACCTCATATCCAAACCATAACATTCCATCCCTAGCCCCCACAACTTCATGTTTATCTCACAATGCAAATTTCATTTAATTCATCTCCAAGAGTCCCCTGGTCTTAACAGTTACAGCAGTGCCCAAAAGTCTAAACCCAAAGTCTCATCTGAGACTTAAGGCAAATTCTTGGCAGTGAGCGCCTTTACAATCAACAGAAAGTTACAGTGTCACAGAATGAACACTCTGATTGCAGAAGGAGGAAAAGGGACACATAGAAAGAAGGGATGGAACCAAAGCAAAACTGAAACCCAGCTCGGCAAACAGGTCCCAGAAATCCACACATGGCTTCTAGGGCACACAGTGGCAAGGTGTGTTCTCCAAAGGGCGTGAGCAGCCCTGCCCCTTTGGCCTTGCTAGTTGCAACACCTATAGGCTCTCTTTTAACTTGGTTGTCTCTGCAGCCAGCAGCTCTTCTTGACAGATATTTCACGTCACTGGCATCTCTTCACTTCTGGGGTTTCCATTCTAGCTTTGGAAGAACTAATACAAATCCTCCTCAAATTATTCCATAAAAATAGGAAAGGAGGAAACTCTACCAAACTCTTTCCACAAAGCCAGTATCACCCTGATACCAAAACCTGACAAAGACAAATCAAGGAATGAAAACATCAGACCAATATCCATGATGAACATAGATGCAAAGATCCTTAATAAAATAATGTCAAACTGCATACAACAATACATTTAAAAGATAGTAGACCACCCCTGAATCCATCCCAGGGATGCAGGGCTGGTTCAATATTTGGAAGTCAATAAATGAAATTCTACACATAACTAGTCTTAAAAACAAGAATCTCATCATTATTTCAAAAGATGTAAAAAAAAGCAGTTGGCAAGTTACCACGCCATTCATGTTTAAAACACGAGAGAAGACCAGAATAAAAGGAACTGTTCTCAACATAGTAAAGGGCATTTATGCCAAATACACGGCCAACATTATTTTGAATAGTGAAAAATTAAAAGCATTTCCTCTGAAAACAGGAATGAGACAATGATGCCCACTTTCACCACTCCTATTCAACGAAGTTCTTGAAACTCTGGCCAGAGCAGTTAGGCAAGAGAAGGAAATTAAAGGGATATGAATAGGCAAAGAAGTGCTCAAACTATGGCTGTTTGCTGATGACATGATTATATATTTAGAAAATAAAAAAAAAAAACTCCACCAGAGGAGTGCTAGAGCTCATAAATGAATTCAGTAAGAGATAGTAGGATATCAATATTCACAAATCAATTGCATTCCTTTATTCCAACAATGAACTTACTAAGAAAGAAATGAGGAAAATCATTCCATTCACAGCAGCTTTAAAAAAATACTTGGGAATCAATGTAACCAAAAATGTAAAAGGATCTCTACAATGAAAAGTGTAGAACACTAAAAAAAGAAATTGAAGAAGACCTCAGAATAAGGAAAGACTTTCCATGTTCTTGGATAGGGAGAATAATGTTATTAAAATAGCCATTTTACATAAAGTGCTATACAGATTCAATGCCATACCCATCAAAATTCCATTTGAACAATTTTTTATTCAGAAATTTATTTGTTGAACAATCACACAAGCTTCTAACAAAATAATATAATGACAAATATAGATTCTGAAAATTTGATTTACCCCCAAGAGCCCCCACCAATTACCCACCCTTATCCCTCCCCTCCCCTTCCCAAAACATCTCTAAAAATGTATTATGTTGTATAACATTACAGCTTATCCGGATTTAAAAACATGATAATAGACCCCCTTTCTCAATGCCCAGGGTCTAGCTCCACCCTCCACAGATGAGTGAAGACATTCGACCCTTGGTTCTCTGGGTTATGCTGATTTCACTCAGCATGATTTCTTCCATCCATTTACCTTCAAAGGCTGCAATATCATTGTTTCTAATTGCTGAGTAAAACTATGGTATATATGTACCACAGTTTTTGGATCCATTCATCCAGTAAGGGACATCTGGATTCTTTCCATAATTTAGCTATTGTAAATTGAGTTGCTATGAATATAGATATTGCTGTGTCTCTGTAATGTGCTGATTCTAAATCCCCTGGAAAAATACCCAGGAGAGGAATAGTTGGATCCTATGGTGGGTTCATCCCTAGGTTTTTGAGGATTCTTCTCCCTACTTTCCAGAGGGGCTGTACCAGTGTGCAGTTCCACCAACAGTGTGCTAGTGTGCCTATCTTTCCACAACCCCTCCAGCATCTATTATTGTTTATTTTCTTCATTTTTGCCAATCTGACTTGTGTAAGCTGTTATCTCAATGTAGTTTTCATTTGCATTTCTCTGATTACTAGTGATTTAGAGCATTTTCTCATGTATTCATTGGCTTGATCAATGTCCTCTATTGAGAAGTTTCTATTTAGTTCTTTGGCCCATTTATTTATTGGTTTCCAATTTTATTCATCTTTAAAGAACCAAAATTTGGCCTTTTGACATGATTTATTGTAAGCTTTTTGATTTCACTTTTTATTCTGCTTACTTGGTTTGAATTGCTTTTTTTCTTTCTAGTTCTTTGACATGGAGGTTAGCTCTATTTCAAACTGTGTCTATTCTGATATGTGGATTTAAAACTCTAAGTTTTCCATTAAGTAGATGTAGTTGCATTTCACAAGTGAAATGTTTTTTTTTTAATTTTTAGTGTGATTTTTTGAAACTAAAGGCTATTTAAAGATATAGCACTTAATTTATAAACATGAAAGGATTTCCTTATTTTTATATTTATTTCTTGCTTAATTCCTTTATGATCAGAAAAACATTCTTTGCATGATTTTAATCTTGTGAATTAGGTGACACTTGTTTTATTCCCTAGGGTATGGTTAATTTTGGTAAATTTCTGTATAAGTGGAAAACAATGTAAATTCTGTATTTATTTGATGCTGTGTTCTTTACATGTTTAACAGTATTGAGGTGGAAATTTTTCTTTGGTTTTGAAACAATTTTCTCCTGAGCAAAAAGGGAACACTGAAGTGAGTTTTAAAATTTACATATACTTAAAATAAGAACTCAGTCTTGGTACTTGGGGCAGACATTTATAGAAACGGTCTAAAGGCAGATATATCATGTGAAAGAATTCTATTGCATTGGAGATTATAAATTGGAATTACCTCCTATCACATCTGTGTTTGTGAATTTTAATTCTTAGAAAACAAACATTGAGAAAAATTATAAGGAAGACTTAATGCAGAGTTATGCTTGTTTTTCTTTGAACAACTGACTGCAGGATACGGCCCAATCTGTAAAGATGAGGCTTTTCCAGGACCTTGCTTTAGTGTTTGGCACAGTGACCCAGACTTTGGGAAATGCAGTGTAGGTGGACTACAGTGTTTTACTATCTTGATGGACAATGGGACACTAAGGACAAGGTCACAAACAAGACGATTCAGAAGATGGTACCTGAGGAGTCAATATTGTGTTTTGCTAGTCAGGTGTTACAAAATGAGCAGATGTCAGATAAACGTAAGGCAAATAAATTCTTCTCTCCCTAAAGTCTTGGGTATATTTGAACTGATCAGGAAGACATTTATTGGATTTACTTTTTTTTTTTTCCTGAGAATTTATTTTCTCTCTCCCTCTCTCTCTCTCTCTCTTTTTTTTTTAACAGAACCCTACAGTTTCCTGTTAGAAATCACTTCTTGTCCATAATCTAGAGTAACAGTTAATCAAGTTACTTTCCTGAGGACAGGGCCCTTCACCAAACTCAACCAATCAGGTGCTCCTGCCCAGGACCCCAAAGCTGGAAATGGTGGGTGCTCCTTCAGTTTCCAGAAGCGATGACTGCTGTTCTCGTGGCCTGTTTCAGGCCAATTCTTGCCTTTTTGCTTCCTAGTATTACTAGGTTGCAGCCCAAGCCCAGTTCCTTAAACCTACTTGTCAGTTCTTAGTCTTAGCAGGGCCCTCCATTGTTATCTTTCTCCCAAGTTTTTCTCCTGATGAGCACAGAAAAAATTGTGACTCCAACTGCTTTGACTCTTCATATTTAAAACACTATGTGGAAGTGAATGCCTGTGCTAAGATGCTGGAGAGGGCTCCCCTTTCCTTCTAGGAGTTGGAGAGTTTTGGGTCTCATTCCTAGGTCTTCCACTTTGAGTTGACTTCCGTGCAAGGTGAGAGGTAGTGGTTAAGTTACAGTCTTCTCCCTGTGGAGATCCAGTTTTACCAGCACCATTTATTAAAAAGACTATGTTTCTCCAACGTGGTTTTAGAACCTTTGTTCAGTGTCGGATGACTGCATCTGAAGCACGAGAAACCAGGGATCAATAATGGGACCGAATCAAATTAAAGAGCTTCTGTGTTGCAAAGGAAGCAATTAAGAGTATGAAGGAAGAGAGCCTGCAGAGTGGGAGAAGATCCTTGCCACCTGCTCCTGAGACAGGGTTTAATACTGAGAATACATTTAAAAAAACCTCAAAAACCTTAACAAAAAGAAAATAAATAACCCAATTAATAAATGGGCAAAAAAAAAAGAAAAAAAAAGGCAAAAACTAACCAAACATTTCTCCAAAGAAGAAATAAAGGGGCTGAAATGGTTGCTCAGCATTTAGAGTGCTTGGCTGGCACACACAAGGACCCAGGTTCAAATCCCAGCACCACATATACAATTAAGTGACAGAAAAACGAAAGCCAAATGAATAAATAAATAAAATTGATCCTCTCTTTCTCTTTCTCTCTCCCCCCTCTCTCTTAGAAAATAATGAAGAAGAAGAAATACTAATGGTCAACAAATATCTGAAAACATGGTGTCCTGACAGCTAGATCTAAGGTGCTTCCTAGTGGGCCTCCCCCTCTTGGGCTATTTGGAGTAGAGATAGGATGAGAGATCTCTCAAAACTAAAGTGCTGAGGACTAAACTGGCAGCCCTCCCTAGCCACGCCACATATGCGATGTCCCATGTAAAGCCACATGCATGGGACTGGGAAAGTCCTTTTTCTTGTAGTCACAGAGGAACATGGAATGGTTTGATAAACATTCCTTCCTTTGTGCCATCAGAATCTTCTTCCTATTGCCGTGGTAGTTGTATTCCCTTATCTGGAGCCAGTAATGACAGATAGCTCTGAGGAAAGGGACTACCTAAAGAAAGAGGGGAAAAAATGTGCACAAGACAGTATTTTGAAAATATTCCCTGTCTGACCTTTGCGGAGGCCCGTGTTGTGGTATCTCAGTGCTGTTGTTGATCCTTTTAAATTTCAGGTTTGAATTTTGATGAGTGCAGCCTGCCTGTTTTATTTTTCTTCTAGATCTCCTATTTGTAGAAAGGGACCTAACTGACCTATTAGGTATGTAACTGAGATTAGTGAAGTGATTGCTAAGCTTTCAGAAATGAAGTTTGAAGAAACGACTTTCTTTTTCTATTTGGATTTCCAGACACAACCACCTTTCTTGGCAAAACCTTACAAATGTTAGAACTGGTTATAATGAACACGATTCACAAAAGCAAGGTGCACAGCAGCTGGAAATGTATACATGATTTTACAGACACATTAAGAGTTATAGTTGTAAATGGATTTTCTTTGTTGCTTTGAGTCTGCTCTAGGCTTGAATCTTCAGCATGCAGTCACTACAAAAACGATCATAAGCACATAATAACGTGAAGTATCAACATGCAATAGCTATGAAATTTAAAAGCAATGAATTTTTTCAAGAAAAGTTTTGAAATAACGCAAACATGTCAAGGTCAGCTTGGAATGCAGAAATACCTGTTGAAATTGTGATTATATATTCCCATTAAATTATCATACCATTTATTATCATATGATTTAATTAGGTTATTATAAAATATTGAAACTAGTGGCTAGGTATGTCTCAAAACAGTTTAAATTTGTAATTGATGTTTATTCTTCTTCCAAAAAATCCTCATTTGTACTCTTCAGTGGCTGATTTTTAATTTTTTATCATTCACATTTTATCAGAGGATTATGGTACATTTAAGCTGATGTTAATGTCATCTGGTTCAGAATGGAAGTTATTATTTGATAGCAAAGTTCAAAGTAGTGGGAGTCCTCCATTGATGACTTAAGTATTATGCCTGGTTTCATGACACATAAAATATTTCCTGTGATTTTTTTTCCAATTTAAGGTGGTATGTTAACAAATTCACCAGCTAGGAACAGTAACAATGACTGTGATTTGCTACAGGTTTTAATGGCTTCATAGCCAGAGTTAGGGCTTGTAGTCCTTCCTGCTTTGAAAGTGTCTACTTTCATTTGTGTCACATATAGCTTCTGGAATATTTCACTGATCATTTCTTAGAATCCTGTTACTGCTTCATGACAGGCTGAAGCACATTAGCAAGTATGACTGGTGACAGAGACATCACAGCTCAGGGAAGCGACATATGGTCCCTTTATGCCAGAGACTGAAAGATTCGAGACAAAGAATGAGGTTTTCCAGTACAATAAACTTTTTATTTTGAACATGGAACTAATTTCTGTACTTCTGCTATTTTGTGTCTGGGGAAAATAAATACATTTTGAAAATAAGAGGTGTTGACATAATTTCATGACTCATATTTAGTTTACGTTAGTTTTAACAGTTCTCATAACACAGAAAGTTTTAAAATGACTTTGAAAACAGGAAAACAATATAGATAATTCCAAGTGGAAGGTATGGGGATATTCTAAAACAAATTACTTAATAGTTTTCCCACTGTATGTGTATTCCAGTTGTACTAGTCATAAATCTGCCCATTCTTCTGATATTTAATGTTGGATAGGATGCAAAATATAGCATTTTGTAGAGAATTTGGATAGTTTTCTTTCATAAAGAGGGGATCACAGGATTTTAAAGAATCAAGTTTACTGATCCACTGATAATAATCAAATGATAGTGAACTTATCCTTTGTTAATTACATAATTTAATGTATGACCTGAATGCTGGAAGGCTACCATTTTTGCTTTGGAAGAGGACCATCAGAGAGAGTATATAATTGACTGATTAATGATCTGAGTTTTCAACTAAATGATTTGAGCATTCTTAGCAGCTCTGCTTGTGTGAAGAAGTCACTTAACCTTTAGAAACTTGAATTTCCCTATTTATTAAAGAAAAAAAAAGGAACGTCAAACAAAAGCATTTCTCTGATATTTCCAATGCAAAGTCTGCAATATCTTAGGTGTAGTATAGCTGTCCAGCCTTCAAGTTCTCATGGTAGCCAGAAGAAAGGACCAGAATAGAAGTTATTAAATGTCTACTTGGCACTCCCTCCTCCCTTCCTTATTCTGATTTTGTTCTGATATCTTCCCTCCCCTTCCCATATGCACACACACCAGCTGCAGAGTTGAGCTACGGTTAGTTCATACAAACCAAGCAGTCACAACCCTTGTGAGTTATTGATTCTGGGAATAAGCTTGAGATGCAATGGAGGACAATAACGGACATTTTTTCCTTCATCATCTGAAAGAGATTTTAGGGGAGAGAGACTTCAACTGGTTTTACAATCAGCAGTCCAAGGAAAGCATCTGCAATGAATTTAACACTGAGGAAAGCAGGGTGGAGGGTCAGGATCCCTAATGAGATCACTGAGCTGCCAGATCCATCTCCAGGGGGGAAATCTTCCTATTTTCAGAAACTTTGCATTTTGCTATTGTTTGACCAGTTGGATTTCCCTTTAATGGCAGTTGGAACATGCCAACACAATGCCATTATGTCCCATCAGAAAATGTATTTAAATGCCCCTCAAGAGGTAAAACATGCTGCAAAAAATTAATGGCTAAACCATCGAGTTGAACTACTTGTCTGAAATTTGATTTTATACTTTTATTTTTCCTATACATATTTATTGAGATACTGCTATGTGTTGGGCTCTATGTTAGAAGATTTCCTTTAGGACACATGCAAATTAATGGACTTCCATAAGACCATGCAAGGACAGTGAGGCAGAACTTGAAAAATGTCCAAGAATCTTGATTTTTTAACACAATTTACAGGACTTTTAGTACCTCAATAAACATTTTTACTTCTGGAAAAGACATTTTTAATTGAAATATGATGTTCATAAACCATAGGACATTCCCAGCTATAAGCAAGTCATTTTATAATTTGATGCCGTTCTAGAAAGGAAAATGGTTG
>PVKS010041848.1:0-15766 GCA_004027875.1 Aplodontia rufa
TCTAAGTCTTTTGGGAAAATTCCCAGTAGTGGGATAGCTGGGTCATAAGGTGGTTCCATCCTTAATTTTTTGAGGATTCTCCACACTGCTTTCCATAGTGGCTGAACCAGTTTGCAGTCCCACCAGCAGTGTAGTAGTGTTCCTCTTTTTCCACAGCCCCTCCAGCATCTGTCATTGTTTGTATTCTTCATTTTTGCCACTCTAACAGGAGTGAGGTGATATCTCATGGAAGTTTTGATTTGCATTTCCCTGATAGCTAATGATGTAGAGCATTTTCTCATGTATTTATGGGCTTTCTGGATTTCCGCGGGAGAGAAGTTCCTTTTGAGATCTTTAGCCCATTTATCGATTGGATTTTTTGCAAGTTTGGATTTTAGATCTTTATAGGAGGAAATATCCAAGAGTTTGTCTTGAGTTTCAAATGAAATTTTGAACTTGAACTTTTGGATAATCCTGGAACTGTTGTGACTATTGCAACTCTCACAAATGGATTGAATGAATTCTGCATTATGTTGGGCATGAGATTTCAGGGGATGTGGGAGGAATGTTATGGTTTGGATATGAGATGTCTTCCAAAAACTCACGTGTGAGACAATGGAAGAATATTCATAAATAAAATTATTAGATTAACAGAGTTGAAACCTAATAGATGTATTGATTCATTTGACTTATTAATAATTTGAATGAATTAACAGTTGATAACTGCAGGCAGGTAGGATGTGGCCAGAGGAAGTAGGTCTTAGGGAGCATGCATTTGGGGTTTATATTTTGTCCCTGAGGAGCACAGCTCTCTCACTCTCTCTCTCTCTCTCTCTCTCCCCTCTTCTGCTTTTTGACTTAATGTCCTGAGCTGCTTTCCTCTGCCCTGCCCTTCTTCCAAAATGTTCTGTCTCACCTTGGGCCCAGAGCTATGGAATTGGTAAACTGTGGCCTGAATCTGTGAAATGGCAAGCCAAAATAAACTTTTCCTTAATTGTTCTTCTTGTCGGGTCTCTTGATCACAGTAATGCAACATATACAGTGAGCATTCTTGGTTGAAAGTTTTATTTTAGATATGCTATTATCAGGTCAGATTGTAACCACTGCCATCTCCCCAGACTTTATATCCAGAAGAACCTCATGCTGAAATATGAGTTCCTTGGGGGGCTCTTACCTCATGCGCAAGTTAAACAATATAAATTTTATGTAAAAAGCACCGGGGATCACTATAGAGCATCATTCAAAGGGCAACACAACCAGATTTATTTGTAGCTTTTACCGATACCATGGAGGAGCCCTGGAATGCTTCTCACTCCAAAAAGGAGATGAAATAAAAGCCTATCACAAAAACCCAGGCAAAACAAGACCGTTCAAACCTAGTTAGAAAAAAATGGGGGTGAAAAGGAGATAATTTGGGGAAGTTTCTTTGGGGTCTTGATACAGAAATGACAGAAACCTCTGCCATTCACAGTCCTTATACTCTATTTCTTTGAAGTCCAGTTCCATGTGAAACTATCCCAAATTTATGGAGGAAAACAGAATGAAAGTTGTATTTTAAAAACATTATTCTACCCCAAGATATTAAGCAAGACAAGTAAAATCAAGGACAATAGTGAGGCATATTTTGTAGGAAGAAACCCAACTCAGCTTGAAATTGAATGGAGGGGTATGGAGAATGGCACTTCTGATTATTTAATGAAAGAGAAATTTGGATGAAGTTTGAATAGCTAATACACATAGCCTTTGGTGATAAAAGATATATATGCTTTTGCAGAGTAGGTTAATATTTTAAGTTTACCAAACCATTATAGGATGTATTCCACACAAGGAGTAAAATGATCATCTTCCAAAAACAAAGTAGAAAATTAAAGTCTTCATTAACTAAAGTGAAATACACAAAAAAATTATAGTAAAAAATAAATGTAATAAAAGATAAGTTTTTCCTTTATTTAAATTTTATTAGTCTGAATATGAAAACAATATTCAAAAAGAACATCATGTGTTTCAAAATAAGTAATATTAAAAATGGAATTTTCATTTAAAAGAAAGTTGAATTATATCTTCAATAAAGAGGAAAATAATGAAAAAAGTCATCAATATTTTAAAATTCAACAAAAGTTTTGAATTAAGGGGCAGGGAGTAAAACTATGTTAAAAGGTTCCACTTCTTACTACAAATGTATGGGAAACACAGATGTACATGAGCAAAATATCCAAACCTTATTATAAATTATAATGCATATGCTTTTATCCTTTATGGAAAGGATAGGCATCTGGATAAAACACCAGTTTGTTTTTTTACAACATTTTTTACTTGGAACATTTTTAAGTACTTACCACTTTAACAAAAAAAAAAAAAAAAAGGCCATTTCAACTAAGCGATAAACACAGCACTCAAAAGCCATTTTCATTTTTTTTGTACAGATTAAGCAATCCCCAGAGCAACAGTAGATAATTGCTATTTATTAAAATCAACACTTTAGTATGAATGCAATGCCACCCCTTTTAGCTTTTTCAAAGATATAAACCACTGTGAACATCATACACACTGAAGCAGAGTGACCAAACTGATAGCCAGGTGTGAGGACCATCGCAATATTCTGTGTCAGAAAAGCTTTACATTAACAAAGACCCATAGAAGATTACCCAAATCCATCTCACCTCATTGGTGTAAAACATTTGAGATGGTTCAGCGTATTTCATTTCATCAAATGATAAAAAGTTAAAAGAGCAGAAAGTTAACAGGGTTAAAGGAGAGATAACTTCACAGCACACTGATGACTTTGTATATAATGTATTTTCCTCATAATGCAGATAAGGAACGGTGGGCAACCTCTTGTCTTCTCAATGAGGGAACAACTTTGTCTGTACTTACAGTTCTTTAAAAGTGGGTGTCCACCCAACAATAGCTCGATTAATTGTGGACTAGAAGAAATATAGGAGTGGAAGGCATTTTAGAGATAATGCAGTCTGTCTGTTTCTCTTACCTTATAGGTGACATGATTGAGGTTTGTAGGATTTATTCATAGTTAGGATTAGATCTATTTTTCTGACTCCTATCTAGTGCTTTTTCCATGGGCACTGCTTCTGCCTCCCAAAAAGGAAGAAGAGAGAAGGAAGGACAGAGGCAGACAAGGTCTGGAAGGCAGGTAGGCAGGCAGCCAGGCAGGAAGGAAGGAAGGAAAGAAGAGGAGAGAGGAAGGAAGAAAGGAAGGAAGGAAGGAAGAAAAGAAGGATGGAAGGAAGGAAGAAAAAAGCCAACAATGGTAGATTTTGGAAAGAAGAAAAGTTATTTGAAGAGAAATATGATAAAAATAAGAATTATCTTCTATTAACTAAATAAAATACATGTTCATTAGAGTCAGTGGGAGCTTCTATTTTATCTTTTATATGTATGAATAATTATAATATTTGAAAGCATTTACTTTCAGGTAAAATAGTAACTAGCTATCTATTACTTACTCCTCTGTTAGATGCAAGCAAAAAGAGCATTATTAGATAATAGGAAAAGGTGAAGAGGGAAAAGCTGGAACATTGCTGGAAGTTAGGGAAGTGAGAGCTGCATATGCCATGAATGTCTTTTTCCAGAAGAAGAAAAGCCAGACATACACAGGATTGTGGAAATGGGTCAAACGAGTTGACTCAGAGAAAAGGAAAAGAACAAGGAAGCATTTGCCAGTAAAAAGCCAGGGTCACAGCTGAACCTCACGGCAAGGTTTGAGGAAAGAGCGTCCATAGTAGGGCACTGCGGATCTCACCAATATTTCTGAAATATTTGCCAGATGGGAAGTATGTATCTGGCTTACAGGTGTAGACATCCTTGCCAGACGAAAAACAGGAATGCTGCTCCCCATGAAAGCATCAAATTCAGGAAATAATGTATCACTGCCCATGATTAATCCTGGCCACCGAACCAACACAAGCACTGCTCTAGTTGCCTCGTATTTTCCTTAGGTCATCAGAGCTTTGAGTAAGCAAAATTAAGACAAGTTGAACTAGGAACTAGTAAAATACAGTTAACACTTTCCCATGCCTAAAAGATTTTAATATGTTTACAGGAAATTGAAAATATTTGATAGAGGGCTGGAGCAGTGGCTCAGTGGTTGGACCTGGGATGCACAAGGATTTGGGTTCAAACCCCAGCACCACATACACAACTTAAGTGTTGGAGAAACAAAGGTCAGATAGAAAAATAAATAAAATCTACTCCTTGTCTCTCTCACTGTCTCCCTCTCTCTTTTAAAAACTATCTCAAATCCCAAAGTTACTCAGCATAGAATACTCTCTGTAAGAATGAATAAGCAGGGAAAAAAACATCAGAAGACAAAGATTCTACTGTCTAAAATAAGGACCATGTTCTTAGTAATTTGGGAAGGTATTTCCTTATGAAGTAGAATTACTACAAGCACCAGAAGAGAACATTTTAATGCTAAGCTATATTCTAAGATTAAAGAGGACATTTTTAAAATGCAAAAGCAAAGCTGACAGCGAGGAAGGCAATTGGAGACTACTTGGACACTTCTTAAAATAGCTAAATTTGTAAGTACAGTACATACAGTAACCAGCCAGCTTAAAAATGCAGAATACCGAATCTGCTAAATAGAAAGCAAACTCAAAAAGTTTCCCAAGATCTCAGAGTAAAAACAATGCAGCATGACTATTAAAAATATAAACATTTATGGGAAACAAAACACCGAGGATGTTATAGTGAAAATAGTAATTTTTTAAAACAATTTTACTTAATCTTTCACATGGTTTTCATTGCTCCCACACTTCATTGTGTATGTGGTGCTGGGGTTTGAACTCCTGTACTCGCACATGCCGGGCAAGTGCTCTAACCACCGAGCCACCACGCCAGCCCATGAATACAGTAATTTGAGGCGAAACCAGAGCAAACATAATAGTCAAAATCACTTCTAATCACAAGAAAGAATGTAACCTATAAACAACAAGGATCTTTAAATGAAAAAGCATCAACGAATGACACACATTAATGACATAACCCCCAAACTAGACGTATCCTGTTGAGCAACAGAAGATTAAAGACTTTGAGTAGGGAAAAATGGCTAGGTTCCAAAGAAAGGAAAAACACAAGTAAAAATCTGACTGCATCTTATATTCCCACACACTGAATGTCTAAAAATTAAAGAACAAGTTATTCAGAGAAAAATATTGGTATGCAAACTGAAATTTTTACTCCTATATGAGAGCATCAGAGAAATATTCTCAAAGCAACAGTTAAGGAAACATCAGCAATGTACATACACTTTAGCTCAATAGAAGATGGAAGAATGGGGGAAGTTGTGATAAAAAGAGCTGTCAGGACATGGGGTTAACCTGTCAACATGTTTATAAACAGTACAGTCTACCAGGCAAGGTGGCACACTCCAGCGACTCAGGAGGTTGAGGCAGGAGGATCATAAGTTCAAAGCCAACCTCAGCAGCTTAGTGAGGCCCTAAGAAACTTAGTAAACTCAAAATAAAAAAATGTTAAAAAAGGACTGGGGATGTGGCTCAGTGGCTAAGTACCCACTGGTTAAAACCCTGGTACCAAACAAACAAACAAACAAACAAAAAAAAAAAAACAGCCTCAACAACTTAGTGAGGCCCTGAGCAACTTAGTGAGACTGTCTTAAAATGGCTGGGGGTATGGCTCAGTGGTTGAGTGCTCCTAGGTTCAATCCCCAGTAACAACAACAACAACAAAATCCAAAAAACAGTCATAGTCATGATGAATACTTCTTTAAATTTAGTATGAAATATCATCAAAGTGTATCTGATTGATTGATTGCGTGATTGTGGTGCTAGAGATCAAGTACAGGGTCTCCAGCATGCAACTCATGCACCCTACCATTGAGCTACACTTGAGCCCAATACACACATTTAGAACTAGAAATTAGTGATGCAGGAAAGAAAATAATGAACATTTTAATTTTATATGGAGGAGTTAGGTTTTGTCTCATTTATGACAAATGTCTTTTAAGATAATGAAATGAAAACACAACAATAAATATATTACAAATAACTAGAAAAAACAGAGGGAGAAAAAAGAATGGAAAAAAAGCTGTACTTGATAAATCCCAATAGACTAATCATAAAATAAATAATAAGAATTAAAAGTAGAAACCATGAAACAAGTTATCAGAGGAAAAAACCAAATATACCACTTATGATAATGAATTGTGAATTGACTGATTCACATTAAGTAACAAGAAGTACCAAATTAGATCATAATGCAAAAGCTTAACAGATGCTGTTTATTCAAAAGAATCGAAGAACAAATTGCCAAAATTAAAAATAAAATATGAGCAAAAATATAACAGGCAAACAAACAAAAATGTGGATTTTACAAAGTTATTAGAGACAAAATCTATCAATGCAAAAATAAGTTATACATATTTTATTTAATAAAGATAAATTTTTGAATAAAGATATTCAAAAATTCATCAAGTTATTAGTAGAGTATTATATGAAAATGCTGAAAGTTCAACATAATTGTAGAAGAAAAATTAATTTTTCTCTGTTTTTGGAGATCAAGCATACAAACAGCATAAAGGCATTGGAGATTGAAATAGTTACTACTGTTACTTTAATAAGTATTTACCAAACTTCACACTAAACAGAAAATACATTACTTTTGTAATTTCCTAAATTGATCAATCATAAATCATCAAAATAATAAAAATTTTAAAAAGCCAAGTAAAACAACATAGCAAAGCACTGAAACAAACAAATCCCATCTCAATACATCTTTTTTTGTTTTTGGTACCAGGGATTGAACCCAGGGGCACTTACCCTCTGAGCCACAGTCCTTTTTATATTTTATTTTAAGACAGGGTCTTGCTAAGATGCTTAGGGTGTTGTTAAGATCTTCCTATCTCAGCCTCCCAAGTAGCTGGGATTACAGGCGCAGACCACCATCCGGACTCAAAACATTCTTGAAGAAGGCAATTTGTGGACCTTTCCCATGTACTTTCAGCAAAATACGTTAAACATGAAATGTTCAAAAATTTACACTTCTAGTGGCAAACTGAGCATAACAGCCTCATTTTAAGGTAAATCTTGTTTTAAAGAAAAAAAATCAGAACCATAAAATGATTGCAGGCTGTTAGAGATGTAGTTATGATTTTACAGAAAAAATCCTCAGCCTTATATGACATTTCAATAATTTTATGTTAAGGAAAAATTCATTAGCTACTTGTTTTGCAAAAGAAAAAAGGAACAAAAAGCAAATCTAAATAAGTAGTAAAGAACTTAGGAACGAATGGAACTCAATATCTTGGTGAACAAATTAATTGAGAGATACATCTAAGACTTCATTCTTTGAAATTTCCAATAAGATTTAAAAACTCTGCCAAATTTGACTTAAAATAAATTAAAGGTGAATAAACAGAAAAGTGGTTGTAACAGCAAAGATAAAACATGGTATGAAAAGTCATGCTAAAATCCTAAATTCTCTCTGAAATGAACATGTCTATGGAAATTGTGAAAAAGATCATGGGGTAGAAAATTTAGCCAGGCAAATCTCAAGGGAATTAGTTAAAAAGAATGTTAAATTACATTAAAATAAGATGTCTTAAGTAGATTAATTTCTAGGAAATATTAAAGTCATCTAGAAATAACTTATTTCACATTTCGTAAACTGGCTCAAATCATACAAAATTTAAAAATTATTTGAGAAATTGTCAGAAATCAATATAAATTTTGTGGCAAAACTTCCCCCCCCCCCAAAAAAAAAAAAAAAACATTCACAAGAATTTTGTCATTTGCAGGAAAATGGATGGTGGAACTTGAGGCTGTTATGTTATGTGAAATAAGCCGAACTCAGAAGAGCAAGGTTTGGGTGTATGTTTTCTCTCATACATGGAAGCTGGAGAGTAGTAAGGAAAAGAAAGGCGTGTGTGTTGAGGTGGGCCTCATGAAAACTGAGGGGACATCATTAGAGGCAAGAGACCCAGGGGGTGGAAGGAGGGGAAGGAAAGGGGGAACACTGGGGAAAGACATTAACCAAATTACATTGTTATACTGCGTCCATGTATGAATATGTAAAACAAATGCCAATGTTATATACAACTACAATGCACCATTAAAAATGTTCAAAAGAACAACTGCAAAAACAAAATTATAGCCAGTGTCAGTAATGAATACAGATATAAAATTCTTGAATAAAATAAAACTTATCATCCACTTAGTAAAATAATGAATCAAAAGATCCAAAATAGCAATGCAAAAATATTACAAAATTAAAATATATTATATGAATGGGTCAGAAATATTATGAAAAATATCCAGATGCTAAAAAGGCATTCAATAAATATGACATCTATTTTTAAAGTATTATACCCTTTGCAAGGAGAAACTAAAGGAATATCTTTACATGATAAAGTATCTCAAATCAAATTTATATCACTCAGGATACTGATGTAAATATAGTGGTAGGACATTATAAATATTTATATCAAAGTTAGGAAGCCAGAATTTTTCATTATTAATATTTTTCAGGCAAATTTGCCAATCTAATTAGGAGAAAATATTGATTAGAAAGAAGTTTAGGAGGGGCTGGAGTGGTGGCTCAGTGGTACGGTGCTTGCCTGGCATGTGTGAGGACCTGGGTTCACGTCCCAGCGCCATATATACAACTGAGTGTCGGCGCAATGAAAACCAGATGAAAAATTGAATAAAACTGACTCTCTCTTTTGCTTTCTCTTTCTCACTCCCCCTCTCTCTTTAAAAAATGCGCCTTAGGGGGGAAAAAAAACAAGTAGAAGAAACACTGCTTAGTAGTAAATCTTCATCATTTGTTCTGTTTATTTGCACTGCTAGGGATTGAACCCAGAGCCTCCTGCAGGTGAGGCAAGTACTTTTCCACTGAGCTGCACCTCCAGATTCTAGAAGGAAATATTGAGAAAGGATAAACATAATTATCACCTTATTTAGAAACAAAATTATTTTTCTAAAAATGTTAAAACTATGAACTGAAACATGGTAAAATTAAAAAGAGATATCTGTAATGTAAGTATGCCTATATATTTCATTATATGAAATAATTTACTCAGAGGTGTAAATGCTGCCAAACACCTAAATTTTGAAGTTATGGTAAACGTTGAGAATATACACCAGATCCGTAACTGTTTGTATGACAAGTCATTTAACAAGTGTTTCAGGATTCATGGGCTATATCGCCTTGGTTGCAACTACATAGGTCTGTCCTTACAGGATTAAAACAGGCTAGAAAATATATATAAAAATGAGCATGACTGTTTCAACGAAAGTAGTGATACTAAATTTGAAGTTTAATATAATTTTATATGCCAAGAAATGTTCTTTTTTTTTCTCAAACATTGTAAATAAAAGAGACTACAAAAGAACATAGTTTGCAAGTCCCTGTTATAGGCCTTACGTGGCCTTATCAGAGACGCTTTCATACAGCATTTGTTAAGTACTATGTAGATCAAAAATGGTGCTGTCATAGCCTGTTATGACATGAAGGATTTCGTAAACTTCATAAAAGTACCTAACTGCAAGATGATGCATAGCCAACGATAGAATTTGATGGAAAAGTTAAGAAGGGCAAGTAAAAGACAAGAAGGTTTTAGTAAAACAGATGAATCATCTTCTCTTCTACTTGCTGTGGATGAAATAACAATAAATTTTGACAACATTTTTGTCATACCTCCATGTGAAAATCAGCAAGAATTTCCCAGTAAAAATAAACAACTTTTCATCTTAATTGCATAACGACATCTTAAAATTAATCATTTAAGAAAGAACAATATGCATTGTCAGGGAAAAAACTGATAAGCAAAATGCATTTATTGATTTTAGCCAATATTTAGGGATTTAAGTGTTTTAATCAATTTAAGTCATACACTTTTCATCACTGAAAAATGGTCACAAATAGCAAAAAAAATTTAACTTAATTTTTATGAGGTAATACTAATAAATGTTTTCTTTATGTGTTGAGGAAAATGCTATCCCTCATTTCCAGTTTTTTTCTCAGAATTAGGATGTTTAATGATATCCTCTACCATTCACCTATGTAGAATTTGTGTATAAGCTATTTCCATATCCAAATCTTTGTATTCTGTGTTTAGTCTTATTACCTGTGAATTAAACTTTCCTGACTTGCTTCTACTTTTTTTATACTTAGATTTTTGTTGGAATTTGTATACCAAAAATACAAGATTGTCTTTAAAATTATATCAATTCATTTGCTACCACATCTAAACTCAGATCTGGAGACAGATTTCCTAGATTTATTTTGTCTTGGTTTTTATTTATGCTATTATCAAGTTATTTAAATTCTATGTTCTTCAGTATTCTCTGGAAAGTGCTCATACTAGTATCCAACTCACAGGACAAATCACTGTGAGGATCAAATCATTGGATTCACAAATTGTTTCATTGAGCTTATGATGTATTATTGTTATCTTTTTTTCAGTCAGTCTCAGCAGAAAACAGATGACACAGGAAAAGGGGGATTTAATTGAAGAGATTAAGGCAGAATAAAAGACCATTAACAACAGTGTATTAGTATTAAGGTAAACCAGCAAAGCACTGTGCACCCCAGGACTAAGAGCAGCAGGATGCAAGAGCCAGAGATAATTATTGGAGTCCAGAGGAAGTAAGGACCACTTACAGGAGTATGGCCTTTACATTCAAATGTGGCAATCTGGTAGAAAGGATTCGAATGTGTGGAGTTTGTGTATGAGCTGGTTAGGAGGAGTCCATACCATGTGAGGTCATAGATACGTCACAGGGCTGGCAGAGATCCGTGTCAATACATGCAAATGTCCTGTTCTCTCTGAAAGTCTGAATGTAAGAATAACTGACTTTTTTCTTACATTATTGCTATTATTATAGCTTGTTCTTATTGCCCCCCCCACTGCAATCACTAACGTTCCATTGTTTCTTATCTATACATGTGAATATCTTAAGTACATGTCCTTGTTTTTGAGCAACCCTCTACCAGTCAATATATTCCTTGGTTTGGTTTGGTTTTGCCTTTGTATCTTCCTGAGTCTGTTTCTGCTAGTTGCTGTAGACAACAATGTGTCCTGAAATATCATTTCACCCATTTTCAAGAAACATGGTCACTAAAACCAAAATACCGTATACAAAAACCTAGTTAAAACAATAACAACCAACAGTAAACAAAAAGAAAAAAATATCTTGTAGAAAGTTTTGAATTGTAAAATGTTTTTAATGATTTTTAAATCACGCTTCATTTCATTTACAGTTTATGGTTTTTGACAATAACAATTTTTTGATAGAATCCACTGAAGTCAGCAATCTGAGAAACCAGAATGTCAGGGGAAAACAAAGAATGTGTGGGTCAAACATATTGGCTAAGTAGCATGTTGTCTCAAACAATTCTGCAATTAAGGGTTTAAAATTCCTGCCAAACTATACATTCCTGGCCATCATGATATCCAAAGGGTAACGAAGTCTACAATTTACTCCCTGCTGTGGAAACCAGGTTACTGTATTTTATAGGTTGAATATTTAAAGCTAGATAATAATGATCAGAGGGGAATCAGGCTGTATATGTAGATGGCATGTGTGTTTATATGACTCTTATTGGTTAATTCTGTTATTATAAAATTATTCACTTTGAAGTAAACGAATTCTTTATGAATAATATTTGGAGTGAGAAAAAGAAAGAATGAGGTAATTACAATTATGTTTTCTCTGAAAATTTTATATATAATGTATCCGTATCACTTATACAACTCACCAGATAGTCCACTCATACTAACACAAACTTCAAAAACTATTAAAGATATATTAAACTACTGAGATCTATTTTGATAAGTTACTTGAAATGAGACATATTTGTGCTATAAATGTACGAAAATTCAAACATCATCTGGATTGAAATTTTCAACAACCAGAGCTCAGCAGATGTATTGGTCACCTGCTATGGTAGGCAGTATATATATGTACTGGATACCTCATTGTAGCTATCATATATGATATTTGTCCCCATATAATTCGTAGCTTTATATGACAGCTGACAACACAGGTATGCATATACATATGGCAAACCTGCTGTGTAACAATAGGTGCAGGGTATAAAGGAAGTACGTATTGCATATGAGAACAGAGAAAATGTCATAAAGGGATTGACATTCGAGTTAGATCTAAATGAAGCAAGACTTCACAGATACTTTCATAAGTATTGGAACTATTGCAAAACTATTTCAATTGGAAATCTGAAGGTTATGAAGGGCAGAAATATATTTAATGGATATTTCTTTCAGTATGCGATCATATGGAGCAAGATACATTTTCCAATGGCCAGTTGTAACAGTTATAACAGTCAGAACTTTTTATAAAGCAATGTAGACTTTAGACAGTTAGCAAGATCAAATGTCTGAGATGAGATTTAGAACAAAATATGCATGAAGTCTCTTTGGCAAAGTCAACTGGGTAATTTTGATTAGACCCTAGTGGTTTCTATAAACAAGATGTTATAGAAATGTTTCCTATAAGGTGTCCTCCAAAGCTCCTGTGTCTCTACAGGAATATTCAGAGGTAAAATGACTGATTTGTGAGAGCTATAATCTAATCATTCCATCCTGGTTTGAATGGACTAACTGGGTGTTAAGGATAGGCAGGTTAGGTGGCTAGAGGAGGTGGGTCACTGGGCTGGTTGCACCCTGCAAGGGTACATCTTGCCTATGGCCTATTCCCCTCACTCTTTTCCTGAACCTGGCCTGAGCTCAGAGCTTTCCTCCACTGGGACCTTCCCCTGTGATGTGCTGACTCACTTGGGCCCACAGCCCTGGAGTCACCTGTCTATGGACTGAGACCTCTGAAACCATTAGCTCCAAATAAACATTCTCTCCTCTGAGTTGTTCTTGTTGGGTATTTTGGTCACATCAATGAAATCCTAACCAAAAATACTGTTAATAAATAATTTTATTACAGTTGAGGGATTGAAAGCACAAAAAGTCAATTTTCTCACCTAAAGTAGGCAGCAAAATAGCACTCATTACATCTTATTCATAAAACTAAAGGTTTGTTTCCAAATGGAAAAAAAATACTCCCAAGAAATCATCCATTGCAAACACTATGTCTATTTTATCTTTGAACCAGAGAGTAAGTTAAACTTTCTGTGACATGGCTATTTGAGATTAGTCAGTAAGGATACTCAAAACAATTGGGAAAGATTGGGATCAAGGATAAAATACCAGCTTTATTATATCTGAAAATCACGAGACTAACATTTCCCTCTGTGGGATTGTTGCAAGAATTGAAGGGATCTATATAGAGAAAGCTCCAGACATATACCATATCCTGGAATATTACATTTTAAGTGCATGCTCACTCTGTGATTAAATCAGTATGTTTTAAAATGTTCTCATGGACCAGGCACTGGACTAGGTGCTTGGGAGACAGATATGAAGACCTAGTTCCTGACTTAGAGGAGCTGACATTTTCAGAACTTGGACAAGCCAGCAAAGAGTAATGAAGTCACATGAGAAACATATTAAATGTTAGATCAATCAGAAAAAGGTCAACAGTCAATGTTAATAAGTTAATGTTATAACAAATACGTATTCCATTCCTATTGTCATAAATACTGAAAGAAAGCTAGGCGATTATAGTGGGCATTTGTGAATCACACAAATTAAACATGATACACTCCAAGCTTTTACAATTATGTCAATGTACATTCTATTCTCATGTATATTAAAAATGGGGATGGAAGGAAGGCAGGGGAAGGGGGAAAAGGGAGACTGAATTAAAACAAGTTTAATTCCGTGCTCTTAAAATTGTCATTGTATAGCCTTATGTCGTGTAGACTTAAAAAAGAACCAATTTCTTTTCAACTGATTTCTTCCTTTTTAAAATTAATTTTAAATTAATTTCTTTTCTTTTTAAAGATGCTAAGACTCAATCATTTATCCAGCAAGCATTTTTAGTCCCTTCTATATGACAGGAACCATTCTATGGACTTGTATAACAATCAGTGCACCAGACAGAACCTACCTTACTGATGGATGAAATAGAAAGTATCCAGAACGCTACAAGGTGATAAGGGTTATAAAAAGGGGCGGGGGAAGAAAACAAAGGAAATGAAAGCAGAACAAAGTAAAGAAAAATGTACAACAGAATATACTGGGTCAGTAGCACAGGGTGAGAGCAAGGGTTATTTTAAGTGGGATTGTCAGAACAGACATGTCTAGAAATGACATTTGAGCAAAGTCTTGAAGAGATGAGGAGGTTACTCAGGAAAATGTCTGAGGCAAATTCTTCAAGGCAGTGAGGAACTGCCCAAAAGATGGGGGTATTCCTAAAATATTCAAGAAATACCAAAATTGAATAAAAGAGAAATTGGGGGTGAATTCAATGAAATAGTGAATGGGAAACCAAATCATTTATGTATTATTAGGAATTATTTTTTTAAATAGACTTTCAGAGTTTTTTATTTTTATTTTTTGCTGCCTGCAAATTTTTTATTGTTTGGTGGTTGATCTGAAATTGGGGTCCTCCTTCAGCAGCCTTCATTAATCAGCTGTTCAACTCCTCCTTCGCATCTTGGGTGGAGGAGTTTTTGACCTTAGTTGGTCCTTTCTGGAACTGTCATGGTGGCCATACTATTTAGGGGGGCTTCATCTACAAGTCAATCCTATGTTAATGTGGGCAATTGGGGTTAATAGCAGTCAAAAGTTACCTCAGTGCCTGCACTGTTAAAGAATACCCCCTTCTGAGGTAGTAAGTTACACTTTGCCCAGTAGCTTTTATTTTATTTTTTTTATTAAGAGTATATAGAGATACAATTGAGAGGGAAACATTATCAAACCATCAATAACCAATGTATATGTATTTTGTTATCCAGGGGTAATGGCAAAACATGGATGACCACCTTGGGTTTCACCTGTTGCAGTTTCCCCCAGAAGAACTCTTGCGTTAAATGGGTAGCTCATGGAGGAATGACATCAGCTTCTGAGATGATTCCCCCATATTCCCACTCTCCAGTCTCCTATGAGTTCTTCATACACCTTCCCCCCACCCCATTGCCCTCCCTATGCTTCCAAGTATACTAGGGAGCCATCCCTCTATTACGTTGAGAATCATATAATTTGTAGTTATTGTTAAGTTAGCCATCTAATCTACTGTTTCCCCAGGTATTCTAGGTTTCACAGATGAGAGAAACCATTCAGCCCTTGAGTCTCTGAGATTGGGATACTTCATTTAGCATAATTCTTTCCATCTACATCCATTTGGCTGCAAAAGCCATAATATCGTCTTCTCTAATGGCCGAGTAGTATTCCATTGTATATATGTACCATAGTTTTTGTATCCACTCATTGAGTGAGGGGCATCTGGGTTGGTTTCATAGTCTAGCTATAGTAAATTGAGCTGCTATAAGCATTGAGGAAGCCACATCACTATAATATGCTGATTCTAACTCTTTTGGGAAAATAACCAGGAGAGGGATAGCTGGATCATAAGGTGGTTCCATCCTTAATTTTTTTTTATTAGAAGTATATAGAGATACAGGATACAGTTGAGGGGGAAACATTATCAAAACAGTAGCAATCAATGTATATAAACTTTGTTATCCAGGGGTTATGCCAAAGCATAGATAAACCACCATGGGTTTCACCTGTTGCAGTTTCCCCCAGAAGAACTCATGCGTTAAATGGGTAGCTCGTGGAGGAATGACATCGGCTTCTGGGATGGTTCCCCCATCTTCCCAATCACCAGACTCCTATGAGTTCTTCATATACCCTCCCCCCTCCCCATCCCCTTCCGTACACCTCCAAGTTACCTAG
>PVKS010041849.1:0-15782 GCA_004027875.1 Aplodontia rufa
GATAAAACTTGACTTCATTTTCCATTCCATACTTACTCTCCAGCGGGTCTTCCTATTTTGTTACCATTGGTTCCTTGAAGTCAATAAATGTGAGTTAGCTCCAAGCATTTGCACAAGTGCGCGTTTCCTTCCTTCCCTGCCGCCTCCTCCGAAGACCACCTCAGACCCGTCGCGTCCCACCCCCAGCTCGGAAGGCTCATGCATCGGTGGCCGCACTCCTGGGTCCCTAAGGTAGTCCAGAAACCCCAGCTCCCCAAATCCTGTTAGGGAAATCCCTCCCCTGCCAACGCCTGGGCAGCCCGGCGCACCGCAGGGACACCCGAATCCATATTCTTGAACTTGGAAAGGCAACTGCTCTACCACTAAGATATACCTCAAGCTCAGTATTGCTTTTAAAAAGAATTTCAGGTCAGTGAAATCATGTAGCATGTAGCTTTTGTGTCTGGCTTTCCTTCAGTATAAGGTTTATGAGGTCCATCCATGTATGGATCAGTACACTGTTTTCTTGCTTTGTTTTGTTTTTGCTGAGAAGTATTCCTTTATATGGATGGGCCCATGATTTATTCTTTCTTCTGCCCACTCCTCAGTCTGGCTCAGCTGACTGCAGCTGGAGACTGAGAAATCAGCAGGGTAGCTGTCCTGTCTGCTGCCATGTCACCCTGGCTGTCCATGTGGGGGTGTGAGGAACAGTGACCTCTGGCCTCTCCTCTGCCAGCTGGGCTGGGAAAGTGTCCTGAGTCTGTTGTGGAGCCTTGACCCTCCTCAGGCCATGCTGACTTCCTGCTGTGTGGTCTAAGCTGGCCAGGTCCTTCTGGCTGTCATATCAGGCGACACCTGCTTCCAGTCTAAGTGCTTTGTTCTGACTTTTCATCCTCCCTAACCAGGGGCTAAGAAGAAATGACAAGTTCCTCAGGGTCCCATAGGGCCCAGCTGACAAGGCTTCCAGCGCATTCTACACTAAATCTGCCCAGCAAAAAGCTGCAGCAGAGCTCAGGGGTTCATTGTGGCCCCGGAGGGTGAAATGTCCCAGTTTCCTGAACTATCTGTGTCCTGGGAGTGGCTCTGGGCCTGGGAGTCCTTCTGCTCCCCTCTTGCCCTGCCCATGTCCTAAGCACCTACCTTCCCAGGCCCTTATCCTCTCCTTCACAACCCATGTGGACTTTGGAGAGGCTGGGAAGGCTGGGGGCAGGGCAAAGGCAGTTGCCTCTCCCCCCTTTCCTTTGGAACTACCTTTTTTTTGCTTTTTTTTTTGTGTTTTTTTTAAAAGAGAGGGACAGTGAGAGAGGGAGAGAAAGACAGAAGCAATTTTATTTAGTTTTTCATGTGGCCTTTGTCTCTCTGAGACTTTGCCGTGTACGTGGGCGCTGGGGTTTGAACTTGTGCACTTGTGCATGCCAGGCAAGTGCTGTAACCACTGAGCCACCGCTCCAGTCCCTGGAAGTATATTTTTTTAAACTTTTTTTCCCTTCTTGTGTACTGGGGATTGAACTCAGGGAATAGAACTTCCATTGCTAGGCAAGTGCTCTACGTCCTCAACCCTTGTCCCTCTGCTTTGAATTGGTCAGAGTTGCCCCCATCCTTGGGGCCACACCGGGACAGATTCAGCAGGTCCTCACAGTCAAACTTCAGGCCTTGGCCTGGGTGCCCTTGTCCTATTTGCTTCTAGAAACTTCTCTGCATGGGCTTGTGGGCTGGGGAGACCATAGCAACTTTGCTGAAAAGATGCATAAGATCTGAGCTATAGGTTGCTCTCATCATCCTGCAGGACCCAAGGCCCTTCTTCAGGGGCCTTAGGGTCAGAGAGGTGCAAAGGCTAGTGGAGTCACAGAGATCTGGGTTCCAATCCCAGTTCTGCCCCTTCCTGTGTTGGGGGGTCAAGTGGTGTCTCTTCTGAGATTCACTGCTGCCTCATCTGTAAAATGGGGATATCCTATTGTGAGGATTAAATAAGATGTGTACACATAAAGTACCAGCTTGTAGGAGGTGCTCAGTAATGTCACCTTCACCTCCCACTCCTGCTGGGAAGAATTATTGCCCAGCAAGGAAATGGTCTCTCCTCCCGACTCTACCCAGGGGTTCAAAGAACCACTGCAGTACCAGGGGTGGGCACCAGGTGGCGCTCACCCCAGCTCCTCCTCCCAGGGTTGCTACCTATCTTATAGATGTTATTCTACTGGTCTGGTTTACAGTTGGGTTTTTTTCTTTCTTTTTTTTTTTGTACCAGGGATTGAACCTAGAGGTGCTTAACCACTGAGACACATTCCCAGTCCTCCACCTGCCCTCTTTTTTCTATTTTGAGATAGGGTCTCACTAAGTTGCTGAGGTTGACTTTAAACTTGCAATCCTCCTGACTCAGCCTCCTGAGCCGCAGGGATGACAGGTGTGCGCACTGCCCTGACTTTTGTTTTGTTTTGGCACTACAGACCACTGAGCTACACCTCAATCCTTTTTTATTTTGAGACAGAGTCTTCCTAAATTGTGGAAGCTGGCCTCAAACTTGCAATCCTCCTGCTTCGGCCTCCCCATAAACACTATGCCCAGCAATTTACTATTCTTTTTTATTGTGGATTATACAAGAACAGGCATCATAATCATGTCAGGATCCAGAATTCCTGGTTTAGAAGTGTCCCCCTCCCCCAATCCTCGATTGTACCACACGGGAAGTGGGCTTGCCCACTCTTCTCCCTGAGGTGGACTTCCTGCAGAGCCTGGTGCCACAGCCTCCCAGGGGCCTGACCCAGGCTGCCCACCCTAACCTAGGATGCTAGTGTTAATGTGCCTCCTGCTATGACAGCAGGCTTTGAAGCCCTGGTGCAGAGGTGGAGAACAGAGTTCTGCAACCCTGGTCACCTGCCTGAACCGTCCCTGTTCCCTCTGGAGTTGGTGCTGAGACAAATGCAGCCACATTGCCCCTGGCACAGCCAAATCTGGCCCAGTAGCTCAATGGGTGGCAGTCGCTAACCATGGATTTGAGGGGTTCATTCTGTAAGGGATATCAGGCAGAAAAGTAGATATATCTATAAATATGTCCCACCCTCCCCTGGGCTCTGAGGGATTTCCTGTGGAACCCAGCCCACTTTCTGAAGCACTAGTTTGTCCTCAGACCATGTGAAGCTCTACACATGCAGTTGTCTTATAAGTAGGACTCACCCCAAGAAGCAGGAAGGATAATGAGCGGTGGTCACCAGTAAGGTCACCCAACTAGAGCAGCAGAGCAGGTAAGACTGGAGCTTGGGACTCTACAGCTCCTGACAAATGCAGTCCCAGGCCAGGAGACTGCATTTTAACAAACTGAACGGCAAGGTGCACACAACGGGTTAAGAACCTCTGGTCTGTGGTGCTGGGTGGGAGCTGAGCCTCCGTTTCTCCTGCCACTCACAGCTGATGCCAACCTGATGGTTCCTTTCTTTTTGGGGTTGGGGGCTGCCCTGTTACCCTCTGCTTCTCAGGCTGGTTAGGAACAGGTAAGAGGAGTGGAAATGATGAACAGATGAACTTTCTATTCCAGGAGATACCTGACTGCAAAGCTGCAGGGCTTGGAGGTGCTGAGGGGACCTGGATAGCTTCCAGACTCTGGGGCCAGTGCTGGGGATGAGGGAAGGGAGCTGGGTTCCAGGCTGGCTAGAGACAGGCTGCAGCTGAGTGTCACTTGGATGTGCTTGGGGGACAGCAGCAGTTCTAGCAGCTGAAAACAGAGTCTGGACCCAGGCAATGTCATTCCTTGGAATACCCAGGTCACCAATCTCCCTCTTTTCCTCTACCCTTCTTCCCAGAACCCATGCTGACTGCATCCTCATTATAGGAAAAAAAAAAATCAAAGTCCAATCTGAATCATTTTTCTCAAAACATATATTTACCTCTCCTCTCAGTACACTTTTTTTTTGAGCACCTTTGCCAAAAACTTTCAGGAATGTATAGAACCCCTACCCACTACTCCATATCCTCCCTAGGCCTTGGTGACAAGGCCCCTCACAGCTTGTGCAATGGCATCCCTGTCAATGCCAAACATCTTCAGCAGCTCAGCTGGCTTCCCACTTCTTGGTACTTGGCTAACAGCCAGGCGGGTGACAGTGATTCCAGGCTCTCCCACTACTGCAGTGGACACTGCCTCACCTATGCCACCTGGGCAAAAAAAAAAAAAAAAGAGGAGGTGAACCAGATGCCTAGGGCCTCAGCCCCTCATTGGTCTGAGTTTATTCCTGGATGGCAAAGGTTGCTCTACTGCCCTAGCCAGAGCAGACATCACTAATCAATCACAGCATGCTTATCTTTAGAAGCCCCACTGTAGCCTCTGAGCCATTTTTTAACACCATTCTCCAGGCAGCCATCATCAGTACACTAACATCTGCACCTGACCTGAGTTGAAGGCCTGGGGCCTCTTTGAGGAAGGGTGGTATTTGGAGAGGCTGCTTTGTGAAGGACTGCATAAAAGACAAATTCAGCAAGGCTTTCCCTGTTGGATTCTGCACAACATCCTTACCTTCTTCATCTGAGCCCCAGGAAGGCAGCTGTGGCCCAGAAAACCCAGAGCTGTCCCTCTGCGCAGCTGGGATTCAGCCTTTTAATAGGCCTCTGGCTTGGTTTAGGAATCTAGCTAACTCACAGTTGCTGGCACAGCTTCACAAGCCCCTGTCACTTAGGAAGTTGGCAAGGATTCCAACCTTACTGCTGAAGAGTGGAAAGTGTGGAAAATTCAAGGTCATGTCCAGCCCTTGCATGCTCTGGCTCCTCAGCCTTCCCCAGCTTCCTCTGACCTGTCTGGTGCAGACCCAATTACCTTCGTAGTAGTGGTCCTCCACTGTGAGGATCCTGCCCTTGGTAGCCTGGGCGCTGTCAAGAATGAGCTTTCTGTCCAGGGGCTTGATGGTGAAGGGATCCAGTACCCGGATGTTGATCTTCTCTGTGAGGGAGGAAGACCAAGAGGCATCGCTGAGGGGAGGGCTGGGCCCTGTGGTTCTCCCTTATGGTGGGCCTTGGATACCTGTGTTCTGGGGACTGTCACATATCTAAAGCTCAGCCTGCAGGCCTCTTCCTCCTCTGGGAAGAACCAACCAACTCCTTGTTCCCAAGTTCATACTTGCCAAACCTCTCTGGGGGATCTTAGCCAGCTGTGTAGCCTGGGGACTGTCCCAAAACACAGAGTGGAATGTTTGGTCCCAAGTAGCCTTTGTGGTCCCTCCCATGATGTCTTTGAAAATAAAGGAGGAACCAGAAACAGTGGTGAATGCTGTAATCCCAGTGACAGAAGGCTGAAGCAGGAGAACTGCAAGTTTGAGGCCAGTCTCAGCAACTCAGTGAGACCGTGTCTTAAAATAAAAGATAAAAAGGACTAGGAATGTAGCTCAGTAGTAAAGCATCCCTGGGTTCAATCCTACCAAAAAGGTAAAAAAGAAAGAAATGAGCTTCCCTGAATTCTCCAGCCCCCGCTTCTTTCTACCCTTGTTTTCTCCAGCCTCCCTCTAGCTCCTCCAAGCTCTGTACATTTTAGTTTTTATTTTTTTAATTAAAAAATGTTTTATTTTAGTTGTAGATGGACACAACACCTTTCTTTTATTATTTATTTTTATGTGATGCTGAGGATGGAGCCCAGTGCCTCACACATGCTAGGCAAGCACTCTGCCACTGAGCTACATGCCAATCTCGGCTGCACCTTGCTTTGCTCCCCTGGAGTGACCAGTTCCTACTGACTCTAGGTCACCTTACTAAGGATGCCATGCCCACTCTCTCCACGGTGCTCAGTGTGGCTGAAATAGGACATCTGCTGTGATTCTATTGCGGCGGGAGGCATTAGCTCCCCCCCACCAACATCACTAGCTAACATGTACATGCTAATAATAATACCAAGTCACACTTACTTAAACCTTGGGACATTCCTACAAGGAAAGTACTCCCATCTCCATTTTACAGATGGGGAACCTGAGGCTCAGCAGAAGAGTAACTCACTCATGCCCGAGAGTGGTGATTTGCAGCTCCTTCAGCAGGCAGGCTAGAGCCTCTGATCTGATCACCAGGCTGGGGCCAGGGACCATTGCAGCCCCAAGCTTTAGCATCACGCTTGCCAGGAAGTAAGTGCTCACCATCATCAGCATCTAATAGATGAGCTTTTCTCCCATCCAAGACCTAATCTGCTATCATTGCTGGACCTGCCACTTCTCAGGCCCTTCCTCCTCACCTTTCTTCAGCAGCTCCGCAGCAGCCAAGGCCTCATGCAGGGTCACCCCAGCACCAATCACTGTCACCTGGTCATCCTTGCTCTTCAGGACCACCTGGGGGTGACATAGGAGAACAGTGAGGCTCTGGGGCTGGGAGCTAAGGGCATCCTGACTGCTGGGCTGGCAGCAGGCAGGGGTTGGGCTTACCCTCTGGGGTCTCCTGGAGCATGAATGGCACTGACCTTGGCTTGCCCAATTTGGAAATCCTCATTGTTGTTGTAGATGATGGCATTTTCTGGGCGGCTTGTCCGGATGAAGCAGATGCCCTAGGATCAGAACAGATAAACTGAGGAAATTGACCTGAGGGAGTGTTGCCTTTTAGAGATTGACCTTTCCCATGTGCAAACCTCTCCCAGACCATTGTGCCCACAGGGGTGTCTGTCAGCCTCTGCATCCTGGCTACAGTAGCAAGAAAAAGGGCCTCGAGTGCCCTCTGCAGCCTGCACCTTCCTAGACACTCCTAAGAGCCACCCACAGCTCTGCAAGTCCCAGTCTGGAAACAACCTTCTAGCAGGTGGACTGAGCTCAGGGGGCGGGGGGTCACTCCCCTACAGTGCACCTAAGGCAGAAGGGGAACCACTCAGCACCCCAGTGCAGCAGGGCAGCTCTGGATCCTGACCATGGGTCTCAGCTCATTCTTTTCCTGTCTTGCAGAATCTAACTCAGAGGGCATACAGAGGCTGCCAGGATTTCTCATGGGCAGGAGGGTGTGGCCACTGATTACCCAAGGGGCAGTAATAGTGGTGTGTGCTTTATTTTTCCTTTTTTTTTTTTAAGAGGGAAAGAGAGAAAGATAAAGAATTCTATTTATTTTTTCATCTGGTCTTTGTTTCTCTAACACTCAGTTGTGTATGTGGTGCTGGGGTTTGAACCGGGGTCCTTGCACATACCAAGCAAGTGCTCCAACTGCTGAGCGGTGGCTCCAGCCCCTGGTCTTTTTTTTTTTTTTTTTAAAGAGAGAGGGACAGTGAGAGTGAGAGAGAATCAATTTTATTTTTATTTAATTTTTCATGTGGCCTTCGTTGCTCCAACACTTCAATGTGTACGTGGTGCTAGGGTTTGAACCTGCATCTTTGCACATGCCAGGCAAGCACTGTAACTGCTGAGCCACCACTCCAGCCCTGGTTAAATTTTCTTAAGCTAAACAAACACCAGGGGCAGGAAACACTGCTACAGAGTAGCAAGTTACCAGCTCTGTGCCCCTGTACGGGCCTCCTCTTCTGCCCTAGGGACGAGCTGGCTGTCAGTAGGAACAGTTGGGTGACCCACCTTTGTATTAGCTGCTAATTCCACTGCCTTCTCCGTTGCAACTCCATCACTTGGGTAAAAGACAGTTGACATGGGGATTGACCGAAACATGGCCAGGTCTTCCAGGGCCATCTGAGAGGGCCCATCTTCCCCTGGGGTGTGGGAAAGAGTAATCCAAAATAAGATCCCCATCCATGGATTTCTCTACCCCGGAATCCCGTGACTCCTGGTCCAAAGTCAAGGGAAGTCACAGGTGCAAGCATCTTAGCTAAACTCACCAATGGACACACCGCAGTGGGAGCCGCAGAGATTGATGTTGCTCTCAGAGATGGCCGCCATGCGGATCTGGTCGAAAGCCCGCGTGAAAAAGGCCGCGAAAGTGCTACAGAAGGGCACTGTCCTGTTGCGTGTGGCACAGCCCACTGCAATGCTCACCTGGGGGCAGGTAGGGCAGGTCAGCCCTGAAGAGGCAGATAGAGGGTAGCTAGGGTGTCCAGGACCCCTCTTGAGGCCACCTTTTGGGGAATGGAGGATTCAGTAATCCTAGTATCTGTCAATGTCATGCAAGTAATTTCTGTACATCCACACCAAACTCCTTCCACTAAGCACAGTCATTTCGAAAATTCTTTTATTTGGGAGTGGTGGTGCCAAGGATTGAACCTAGGGACATTTAACCACTTAGCCACATCCCTAGCCCTTTTTATTCATCTATTTTTTCATCTCACTAAGTGGCTTAGGGCCTCACCAAGTTGCTGAGGCTGGCTTTGAACCCTTGATCCTCCTGCCTCAACCTCCCATGTCAGTCTGGGATTATAGGCATGTGCCATCGTGTCCAGCTTGAAAGTTCTCCTAAAGTAATTTTTCCTCTGGAACTTTTTTTCTAGCAATAAACAAACCCCCTCTCAGCAAGCAGGCTAAAGCTGGTACATAAATCATTCCTCTTTCCCAGGCATCTCCTTGGCTAGCCCCCAGGCCTCTGCCGGAACCAGTCCTCCCATTTCCTCCGGCTGGCTGAGGCTCCAGCCCTTCACTCCTCACCCTGAAGCATAGTGCAGTCATCATTCCCAAACTACCCGCTTCCCCCAGGGCTCTGAAACCTGCCAGCTGAATGAGCCCTCTTTCCCCAGCATCCAGGGGCTACCCCAACCTCTACACTCTCTGGAGGCCACATAGACAACTTTAGTTTCTGCTGGAGAGAACTTTGGAGAGGTGAGTGACTTCTAGAGGAAGCCCCTAGGGTCTGCAGTCAGACTGGGCTCCTGTGCCATGAGGAGGAGTTATTTTCAAAAACAGGACAGAACAGTGCTCCTTATTTCACAACCTCAGTTCCTGACAAGCGGCTGCTTGGCAAACGGAGCACATGTCTGCATCCCTCGGGGGCAGCAGCCACAGTCTGAGCTTACAGGGGCTGGGTGCCCTTTGCTCTGCTGCCCTCTCCTACAAGCCCCTTCACCCAGGTCCCACTCACACCACACCTGGCCTACACCTGGCACACCCACAGCCCCGCTTGGTTCCCCTGTTGGCACACCTCTCCAATAGGTGTCCTTGGCATAACCACCCCATACCCTGAGGCTAATCAGGGTCAAAGGTCAACACGGAGTCCCACCAGTTCTTAGGCCGGCCCACAACAGGCACCTGGCACTATCAGTGCGGCTGCCCAGAGTGGGACGGCTGCAGCCACTGTTGTAGGGCTGAGGTCTGAGGGGCAAGGACCTGCCCTCAGCCCACTGCTGCACCCACCATGTTCTGCTCAGCAATGTAGCACTCGATGAAGCGGTCAGGGTGCTCCTTTTTGAAGATCTCCGAGAAGGTAGAATTCTTGGTGTCCCCGTCCAGGGCGATGATGCGGTCACTGGCGTGGCCCAGCTTGGCCAGGGCCTGCCCATAGGCCTTACGGGTGGCTATCTGTGGGTAAGAGAGCAGGAAGATCCTCGGACTACCTGCCAGGCACGTGCAGGGCTGCAGCCGGGAGTCCCACCTGCCTCTAGCGGTTCCCAAAGCATTTAGGCGGAAGGATAAAAATAGGGGCAGAAAAAGTAAACTCAACAACACAAGGTCCCCTGGAAACTCTGAACTCCTGTGAGGTTGCTAACAACTATGATGAAATCCTTGGGAGTTCCTACAGCCCCTGGCTCTCAGCCCAGCGTTGAGTTGCAAAAAAGAAATCCGGACAACCCCACTTCCTTATCCCATGTGACTTACCCCACTTTACACAAAAATAAGAGGGCTTAGGAGTGAAAAAGTTCCCTCGGGACAGGTCCCTGGAGCAGGAGAGCACTGTCGAGATTTTGCCAAGCCATACAGAAGTCCTTAGCTCAGGTCCTCAGGCCCTCATGGGCCAGTGATCCAAGAACTTGGGGGTACTGGGCTATGATTTCAATTCTCCCAGTTGCTTACTGTGTGACTATGGGCAAGTCCCTTGCCCTCTCTGTGCCTCTGCAGGTAAATAATTCCAGAGGTGATTATCTTCATGAGGGAGCATGAAGGTATCTCAGGATGTCCTCCTCATTACAGATAATCCCTCTCCTCATCTTTCCAGTCTTCCAGAAGGTACATGTTGGTCCCAGTCTTGGGAAGGCAGAGAACCAGAACTGTCCCACACCCATAAAAGCAAGATCCAACCATGTACCTTGTCCCCGACTTTGTAGCTGGGTGGGGTGGGCATGCGGATGTTGGCGATGTCCACTGAGGGGGCATCCTCCTGTGGGGGAGTTGCCAGGATCTTCTTTTTGCTCTGGATCTGACTGTAGATTTCCTGGATGATCTGATCAGCCATGTTTTTGGGGAGGGGTTTCCCATGCCATGACTCCTTATCTTCTATCCCTATAGGGACAGCACAGGAGGACAGACGGACAGGTAAGACAGAATCTCTCAGAGGGCCAGGATGCTGCTCCAGGGGGCAGCAGGAAGCCTCCCTGGAGGAAAAGCTGTCATCACAGACAAGCAAAGAGCAGCACAGGGCACCGTGGCGGTGAGGAGGGGAGGGTCCTGGGGAACAGGACTCCTATCTGAATACTGCCTGGCCCTCCAGAGCTCAGCGAGTGGGAAGGAGTGTGGGCAGGTGCGTGTTGCCTGGTATGCAGCCCAACCCTTTTTGCCACGGTGCTTCCTGCCCACTGTCCATCCTCATTCTCCCATAAGCATGCAGAGATAGTTCCGCCATAGAAATCACACTCAGCTGGTGGGTTGGGAAGGACCCTGGCCATGAGAAAGGGAAGTTGAAGGCCAGAAAAGAGCCTTATATCTGTTAAGTAGCTGAGTGGGGTCTGCAAGCAGCCAGGTGTGCCCCACCCCTCAGAGCCTTATTATGTGGGGACCAGCAAGGCTTAATAGCCCTCTCCCCTGAGGCCACCTGATACTGCAGAGCCCAGGACAGACCAATCTTGCAGGGAGCATCCGGCAGCTCCACAGACTCCCAGGAGGGCTCCCAGTGCCACTGCACCATCTCTTACAGCATCCTTATACATTTCTGGTTCCATGTAAGGCAGGTAAGGGGAGGTGCAGTCCTGGGCAGGAAGGTAGGTGGGCAGCCAGGAGCATTTGGCAGAGAGACCAATCCAGGGCCTAGAATCAGGCCCTGAGAGTTCCACAGATATCCTCTGTCTCTGACCACTCTTTTTTGTTGTTTTGTGGTACTGGGGACTGAACCCAGGACCTTGCACATGCTAGGTAAGCACTCTACCACTGAGCTGCACCGAGCTGGACCCTAGTTATTTTTTTTTTTTTTGAGAATTAATTTTATTTTTCAATCTGGATTTTGGTTTTTGTTTACTTAGTTGTGTACATGGTACTGGGGATGGAACCTGGGTCCTCACACATGCCAGGCAAGCTCTCCACCATTGAGACAACTCTAGCTCCACCCCTGGTAACTTTTTTTTTTAAGAGAGAGAGGGGAGGCTGGAGCGGTGGCTCAGCAGGTTTCGGCTCTTGCCTGGCAAGCACGAAGACCCAGGTTCAAACCCCAGCACCACGTACACAACTAAGTGTTGGAGCAACTAAGGCCATGTGAAAAACTAAATAAAGTTGTTTCTCTCTGTCTCTCTCACTGTCCCTCTCTCTTTAAAAAAAAAAAAAAAAAAAAAAGAGAGAGAGAGAGAAAGAGAGGGATGGTGAGAGAAAGAATTTTTATTTTGTTTTTCATGTGGCTTTTGTAGGTTCATTGCTCTGACACTTTGTTGTGTATGTGGTGCTGGGGGTTTGAACCCGGGTACTGATGCATGCCAGGCAAGCACTGTAACCTCTGAGCCACCGCTCCAGCCCCACCCCTGGCAATTTTTGAGACAGGGTCTCACTAAGTTGTTGAGGCTGGCCTTGAACTTGTGATCCTCCTGCCTTAGCCTCCTGAGTAGCTGGGATTAGAGGTGTGTATTGCTGTAACTGGCTTTTTAAAAGAAAATCTATACACTTAAAAAAACGTTTTTGTGTGTGTGGTGCTGGGGAATCTAATCTGGGGCCTATCAAATGCTAGGTAAGATGCTCTACCACCAAGCTGCCCCCAGCCCAAGAACTGCATTTTTTTTTTCACAGACAGCCACCCTCTCAGTCAGCCATGGGGACCAAGCATGTGCGCCCACATGCTCCTACACAGACCTGTGATCCCGCGGCCCTTGAAAGTCTTGGCGATGATGGCTGTGGGTTGGTGCTTGGCCTGGCCAAAAGCCTTGCACAGCTCCTCCACGCTGTGTCCATCCACGATGATGGCGTGCCAGCTGAGGACAGAGGTGCACAGGGTGAGAGGCAGCCAGCCGGGTGCCAGAGTGCCCTGCACGGCCCCCAGGGAAAGGAGTGGCCTGGCCTGGCAAGGCCTGCCTATGACCCACCCACAGCTGCAACTTGAGCTGGAAAGCTCCTGTTTCCAGTTAGGCTCTCTCTCTCTCTCTCTTCTCCTTCATTTTTATGTGATTTCACTCCCTTTTGTTTGCCTTTGAACAGATTTCCTTTCTCTTTCCTAAGTAATTCAAAGCTCCATTCATGTATTGTCACTTTCATTCCTCAGCTGCTCATTTCCTACCGAGGGCTGTTCTGAGGACAATGCACTGAGTTTGGAATCTGCTTCCTCCTACTAGGCTCTTTTTTCCCTTATGTGTGGACATAGTTGTAGAAAAGCATAAAAGGTTTAATTCAGTGAAATGGAAGTGACATCCAAGGAGCATGGAGCAGAGAGCCAAAAAGAGAGAAACCCCCTTGCTACTAGATTCCCGATTTGTTTTTGGGCCCAGTGTTTATTTGGAGGACACATGCATCACTCCACAGATGCTGAGAGTTCAGTCTTGCACTTTAAACCTTTTTTTTGTACTAGGAGTACCCAGGGGTACTCTCCACAACCTCTGAGCTTCATTCTCACACCTTTTTATTTTCTTCTGAGACAGGGTCTCACTAAGTTGCTGAGCCTGGCCTCGAACTTGGAATCAACCTCCCAAGTTGCTGGGATTAGAAGTGTGCACCGCTGTACCTGGCTTCTGCAAGCCATCTTTTCTCAGACGCGCTTGGGCATATTCATAGTAATAACGATAGCAGCCAAACTCTGCCGAGGGCTCACTCTACAGGCACTGTGCTGGGCACCACAGAGCTTAACCCGTTTAAGCTCACAACACCATGGGCTAGGTGCTGCTCTCCCCCGCCCATTCTATAAACAAGTAAACAGAGACAATGAAGCTGGAGTAACTTGCCCAAGGTCACAAAGTTAGTCCATGATGGAGCCAGGACTTAAGGAATTTGGCTTCAGCGCAATGAGGTTATGGACATAGGCCCAGGGGGCACCAGCAGGGTTATACTCCAAGTCCTCAGACTGATGTGACCTTGAGGAGACCCTGGAGGCCCCCTGTGGCTCAGTTTTCTAATCTGTCCACAGATCTTTATCCTCTCCTTTTTTAAGGTCAGTCACTGGAAACTATAAGACAAGCTCCTGTCAGTTTGGTGGACTCTACTACAAAGAGCAGCCTCGGGGGCCTGACCTGAGGTCCTAGAAGCCCTGCAGAGCTCAGCACACCCACTCCCTGTCCAGAGTCCTCCCAGTCACAGCCTCCTTACTAATAAGGAGCCTAGAGGTCTGGGTCCTTCAGGACCCCAGTTGCAGAGTAGCTCATATGTGGAACTGGGGACAGAGGTACCAAGGTGAAGGTCCCTCTGGCTGGCACTTATCCAGATGGACTTCTCTGCTTTCTGATGCCTTAAAAAGGGTCATTCAAGACCCAAAAGGGAAGCCTAGAACCCCTCTCTCCAGTTTAACTAGGAGAGGGAACCTAGTTACCTCCAGGTCAGCCGGGGCCACTGAACTGATGCACATCCCCTCTGCAACTACATGTCCTTCAGCCTCACTGAGTGACCCCTGTTCAAATATCCATGCAGCCTTGTCCCTCCTCCCGCAAGAACAAAGTGAGTTTACGTAAGAAGTTTGGAGAACTGTCATGCCACATGACCACACAAATAAAGAAATCTGTGTAAGTCCAGGCTCAGCCCACAAATCCATGGCAGTGGACTGAGCCACGGAATCAAACATCCAGAGTTTGGAATTATGAGCTAAGATGCTACAGAAGAGAGACCTTCAGGTAGGGCTTAACCTTGGCTTCAGCTCCTATCTCTGCAAAGCTTCTATCACAGATGAAATCATGCTTAGCTCAGACCACAGCTCCATACGTACCCGAAGGCCTCGCAGCGCTTCTGGTAGATGTCCACTTGGTGCTGCAGCGGGGCAGGGTCGCTCTGGCCCAGCCGATTGATGTCGAGAATGGCCACGAGGTTGTCCAGTTTGTAGATGCTGGCAAAGGCCATGGCCTCCCACACGGAGCCCTCAGACAGTTCCCCATCTCCCAGCATGCAGTAGACCCGGTAACTGTGGACAGAGGGTAGGCAGGAGGTTGGTTCCTGTCCTCTGGGCCCGTCAGGCTCCTAGCCCCATCCTCCCCAGAAGCCTGCTCCCTGGGTAGAGGTGCAGGCACACACGGACATGCAGAACATACAGCAAGTATGTGGAAGGGGCAATGGCGTCACCAGGTCCCTACTGCCCACCCCAGGACATACCCTATGAAGAACGGCTGTGCAGGAAGCTGTCTGGAGCCCCAGAAAGGACTATCTGCGCCAAGATGACAGCGGGTTAGGGATGCAGCTCAGTGGTAGAGCAAGGCCCTGCCTGGGTGCAACTCTCAACAACACTTAAAAAAAAGGGGGGTGGGTGGGAATCTGGCCAATAAGAACCAGAACAGGGAGTGTCAGAGCAAGGTAAGGAAGAGGTGAGTGGGTAAACGACCTACACTGGGCAGGAGGGGCTAAGGTACCATGGTAATAGGTGCTGGAGGTGTCCTAGGGACTTACTGGGTGACCAGCAAGAAAGGGGAACCTAGGAAACCTGCTCTGCTCCTGCTAGGAGGAGCTGACTAGGGGAGGCAGTGATACAGGCCAAGGAACACCTGTATGTAGCAAGAGGCTAGGGGAAGAATGAGCACAGCCGAGAGCCCTTGAAGACAGCCTTGGCATGGCGACCAGGTACCTATGGGGTAGGTTCTCCCAAGCCTCAAGGCTGGAGCTGGGTGTGGCCCTTTCTCCACCATGGGGGTCTTCTTTTCCCCTCAGCATAGGCAAATATGCTCTTTTCAAGGCAGTATGACATGTTGAAAGAACACTGAACTCAGAATGAATACCCAGAAAATACAACCTTCTTGGTCCCCAGAGGAGGGTGACACGAAGCAGGTGAGGCTAGAGGCAAGGCTCAACTCAGGGCCTCTAAAGACAACTCCAGGAGATGTGAGGGGATTGGGACAATGGAGGGGTACTAGCAACAGGCATGGAAAGAGTAACCACCCCCCATTCAGAGTGGCCCATGGCCCTCAGGAGCGAGGTTGGTGATAGGCCCTATGCTGAATAATCCTCTCAGTTCAGCCTTTCCTCCCACAGCATGTGAACAAACAAACAGTCTTGTATATAAGTAGCTGAGTCAGGATTTCAGTATGTCTGCAGCCTGGGCTGTCTGCTCCTTGCTGCGTTAGTACATACACCAGACAAGAGCCGCAGGACTTGGGATCCCCTTTACCCACCCAGTGTCAAGCTGTGTGGCTCCAGGGAATGAAGCTGACCCCTGGCTGGGATCAGAAGGGCAGAGCTGTCCTTCTGCTGCTTCAGAAAGGCCTTTGACCTGGCTGCAAGCTCAGCCATCCAGGCCTCCAGTCTCCTTGCTGCAGGGCAAAGGCAGAGAAAGCAGGAAGAGGCCGGGCCAGCGATGCCCAGGGCTGTCAGCATGACTCAGCGCTTCCCCAGGCTGCTAGGTCCTGCAGAGCTCCCTGCATCCTCCCCATGTCCGGTGTGTGTGTGTGTGTGTGTGTGTGTGTG
>PVKS010041850.1:0-15761 GCA_004027875.1 Aplodontia rufa
TCCTCCTTCTCCTCCATCTTCACCTAGTTTGGTGGTTTAAAATCATGAGCTCTTGTATTAAGGAGGTCTTGATACAATTCTGGCTTCCCCTCTAATTAGCTGTGTAACTTGGGGCGTATAACTTAACTTCTCTGAGTTTCAATCTTCTGTGTCTGTAAAGTGGAGCTAATTAACAGTAAAAAGTTGTTATGTCAGGCTGGGGATGTGTCTCAGTGGTACAGTGCTTTCCTAGCATGCGCAAATCTCCAGGGTTCAATCTCCAGCACCACACACACAAAAAAATAGTTATTATGTTTTGTGTCTATTAAATTAGATAACACCCTTAACCCTGTACCTAATACATATAGTACATATTTAACAAATGTTAACTTGTTTACTTAGTTTAATAAATTCCTGTTTGGTTTTGGTTTTGTACTGGGGATTGAATCCAAAGGTGCTTTACCACTGAGATACATCCCCAGTCCCTATTTTTTATTTTTGAGACAGGGTCTCCCTAAGTTGCTGAGGCTGGCCTTGAACTTGTGGTCCTCCTGCCTCAACCTCTGAAGTCTGGGATTATAGGGATGTGCCACCATGCCCAGTAAGCATTCTGTTTTCTTCTAACAGATTTTTAGTTAGTCTAAATTCATCTTAAATAATCAGTTTTTGGATGGGTCCACAGGAAGGGTAAGTGGCTACTCACTGAGAATGTTATGGCAAGGAAGACCTGGAAGAACCTTCAGCAGCAGCAGCTTACCTTCCCACATCCCTGCCACTCTCTGTCTCAGTGGTGAGAAAGAACAGAAGCTCTCACCCTCTTTCCTATCCCCAAGACTTGGTGCGAGCCACACCATTTCCATGATCTTTCCCTAGCCACTCTAGTTAAGTGGACTTTCCTTCCTCTCAGCAAGGGTGTATGGCATTTATTATTACCTGTAAATTTTAACAATTAACCATATGTGAGACTTTTGTGATGGTTAATTTTATGTGTCAATTTGGCTAGGATACAATAGCCAGATATGTGGGTAAATGTTCTAGATCTTTCTGTGGAGATATTTTTCAAATGATATTAGTATTTAAAACAACAGACTTTGAGCAAAACAGATTACCCTCCATAATGTTAGTGAGTCTCATTCAACTAGTTGTAATTGAAAAACATCGGCCTTGATTGAAAAAAGTCTGACCACCTCCTGAGCAAGAAGGAATTTTACCAATAGATTGCCTATGGACACCAATTGAAATTCTTCTTTGGGTTTCCAGCCCTCCTGTCTACTCTGCAGACTTTGCACTTAATAAGCTTCCATAATTGCATGAGCTAGTTTCTTACAATCTCCCTCGTTTCCTCTTTCTCTCTCATATACATATACATGCATGTACAGACACAACTATATATATATATATACATACATACACACACACACACATACACATTCTATTCATTCCATTTCTTTGAAGAACTCTGACAAAATCTTTATAAATTTTTTTGCAGACTCAGAATTTACTGTTTTAGGAAATGTTGCAATAGAAATAATCTTTGGATGGCATTTAAGAACATACTTACTATGTTTAATCCCATTGTCAAATATTTTGACAAATAACAAGGGATGATAGGAAGGGAGGAGAAGGGGAAATGTTAGAACTGAGATAAAGCAAGATACATTTCAAGCAGTTATAAATGTCACTGTATATACTAAACCCATATATATATAAAGTGTTCTTCATAGGTATAACAATTGTGTCACTGTATTTGGGTTTTTTAGGAACAATGTAGGACCCATAAGACAGGCAAGTTATCAGGGGATGGGAGGAGGGAGGTAGAGGGATGTGGGGGGGATATTGAACAAATTGTATTGCTAAATTGTGTGTATCTAGGAATATGTGACAACTAATCCCAGCATTATGTAAAATTATAATGCACTAATAAAAATACATATAAAAGAACATATTTACTAATATTTGTTATTATTCATTTTAAAATTATTTTAGTATCATAAAATACAAATATTTAAGACAATATTATTACATAGCAATATAGAAATTGTTTTTTCTTCATAACTGTTAATAGAAGTAAACATTTCAGGATCAGGAAAGCTGATTATATCAAAACTTCATCAGTTATGACTAAAAACATGTAGCCTGCAGATATTTAACAAACAGTAAAGTTAATAAAAAAAACACCGGAACCTTGGAGGTGTGGGAAAATCAAGGACACGGACAGAATCTTTACACAGGAAGGGCTCTGTCGGATGTTCTGTCCTCAACACCGTATCGTATGAATGAGAAACTTAGGCCTAAATGATCACATAGCTAGTGATTGGCCCTGCTTTAAACAGCTCGGACTTCAGAGCTAAATCACAGGATAGCACTTACCCACAAGGCAGATGGCCTCTCAAGGAACTACCAAAGCAGCACAGAAGGCTCTCCCGCCACTCTGGTACACAGTGGAGACCCAGCACCGCTCTCTCAGCCACAGTCAGATGCCGCCAAGTCAAGGCCTGCAGTCACCTACCTCAAAGCCCCAGAACCTCCTGTTCCTCAGGATTCTTGGTGTCTAACAGTCACTGGTTCTGGCTAATTTAGACTAAACACATACAAAACAAATTTATTGTTAAATTATTATCCCATAGAGCTGGGAGGACAGCTGGAACTCAGGCCCAAAAAACTGACAAGAACCAATAGGGTCACACCACAATACAAATGACACCACATGTCTGCTGCCACCAACACTCACTTCTACCCAGCCAACCTGGTACCTGGATGCTGACTACCATAAGGACATCCCCTGGTCCTCACCTCACACAGGAACATCATATGGCCCATACTGGTTCCACATCCACCCTACCTGCACCCCACCCCTGCATGTCCTAGTGGCCACAGAGGGAATCGAGGGAATAGTTACCATTCTTCAGGTTCAATCTTAAAGCTGCCTTTTCTTGTAAAAATATCATTTTTATGGAAATGCTCACTATGTTATCATGAAAGATTGCTAAAGTTACCTTAGTTGTTCTAAAATCTTAACATATTCAGTGTCAGAGCCCCTTTATAGATTTTTTTTTCTATCATACAACCCATAGTTGTCAGCTAATAAAGCTGCATCTGTGGATTGTGAGTATGACTGGGAAGAAATTATGTTAAAAATTATATTTAAAAAGTAAAGTAAAAGTTTTGACATTCTATAGGGACATTACAAAGATATTGTGCTGTCTTGTACTCTAATTGTTATTTAAATGTTTGATGTGTATTTATTTATTCTCTCAAAGTGGTTGTAAACCTTTTAGGACTGCAACGTGTATTCTTTTCTTAGTCCCTACAGACCTATATTGTGCTGTGAAAAGCAACCAGTTAATGAACAAATGGCGAGCTGGCCAACTACAGGAACGTATACATGCACGACGTATTGCTTTTCCTGTAGTAGATTTATTCTAGAGTCACTTTATTGGTCATTATCACAATCAGAGCACACTGGCATAAGGGGGAATGTGTGGCTTTAGGACATGGGGGTTTTCCTGAGGTTGGGTTCTGTTTTGTTCAACTGTACCAAATATAGCATTCTCTTGTTTCAGACAAATTTGTATTTCATGGATTCCTGCTTAGTCACGAGAGATAAAGTAAATTCACACTCTAAGAGGGTGGCAACAGCAGCCTCCAGAGATGATTGAGATTTAAGTCCAAGATCCTGCAAAAATAACCCTGTGACCTTGGGCAGGTTGTTCCCCTCTCTGAGGGTTAGTTCTCCCACTTGACCTCAGATTATGGTGTCTATTCCTTATAGAGTCATCCTGAGAACTGAATGTCTGCACCCAACAATGTCTGGACTCTGGCAAGCACTCTTAGAATGCCAATCATTGTCACTCCTGCTTCCTGGATGGTGTGGGGCACTTCAGGTGGCAGGAATGTTGCCCTGCTGAGCTCATAGGCCCCATCCCTGCTGACCCAGTTAACTGTGCTCTGAACTGTTGGCCACACCCCTTCTTGTCCTGTCTTCAACTCAGGGTAAACAAAGAAACCACCCTGGGGTGGAGATTTTGGTGAGAAACAAACTGTACACCTGGCATGAGTTTAGATTATAAGACAGAGAAATAAAGGTATTCCTAAGACATTGACAGAGATAGGAAAGCAAATTGGGGCATGCGGCACATTCCTGTATGATTAAAATGCTACATTATTAATCATTTAAACATTTTAAAAATCTATCCTTGGTAACATAATTGAGTTACTTGTTTTACTTCTGAAAATTTATTTTTCTCTCACAGATGCTCAGATGTATTTAGACTGACCCACTGTCAGTAGTAACAAAATTTTATCATAGGCCTACATATCACACACTCTCCCCATCCACAACTGGGGATCAGTTAAATAATTTATGATGCATTATTGCTGTGGAACACTGTCTTGTTCTTGTTGAATTGCCACTCAGCACTCATTTCCACCCCTGTGTATGTTCCTTCTCACACAGGAAGAAACTCTCTTGCAGCTAGAGTTCTGGATTTGTTTTCACCAATGAGAAATATGTATGACTTGGAAATGGAAATAAACGGAGTCCTTCTTCTTCATAGTGAGCTGCCAGCTCATTAGGGTTTGTAGCCAGGCTCAGCATTCCTATATCTGGTTATCAAGCTTCCTCATAACCTCGAAGCAGCTCTCCAGATGCAGCAGACAGTGTGTAGTCACCAGCTTCAGGAGAACCGAGGCAGTTGTGGGACTCAAGCTGCAATTTGCTGACTCTGGATCACAGTGGTGCACCCCTGAAACCAGCATCGGAGAGCAGATTCCCATCATCCCTTTCAGCAATTTTGTAAGTACCTAACTTCCTGTTTAAATCCCTTCTATCTGTAATACCTAAGTGGTTTCTATTTCTTGCACCCCATCATAACAGATACTAATACTTATGTGGATGTGAAGAAGAATTAAAATTTATATAGGCTAGGGAATGATATTCAAATTGATAGTATTAGAGTACAAATAAAGATAGAGAAGGAATTGTATTTCTATTTTTAAAAAATAAAGTTGTGTATATAATTATACATACTACAGATATATGCTTATCCGTACATAGAGAAATTCAAGATTAAATAAGAAAATGAAATGAGTAATTGCTTCTGGGGGGAAAATTGCGTCTAAGATGAGAGAGATTTACATTTCATTTATGTACCCCTTAAACTGTTGATTATTTTTACCATCTTAATTACATATATTTTTTCAATTAAAACTTTTCTTGTTCTTATGTTTTTCACTGGGAATTGAACCCAGGGATGCTTTACCACTGAGCTAGCTGTTTTATTTTTTATTTTGAGTCAAAGCCTCACTAAGTTCCTTAGGGCCTCAGAGTTGCTGAGGCTGAACTTGAACTTGTAATCCTCCTGCCTCAAGTCTCCTGAGTCTGAGATTATAGGTGTGCACCACCGGAACAGACAAAAGTTTTTTTTAATTAAAAAAAAGTGGCTGATTTCATTGATTTTCATATCCATGAAAACATAGGGAAAAAATTCCATTCAACTATCAACGTGGAGCTGGAGCGGTGGCTCGGCAGTTATGATGCTTGCCTGGCATGCACAAGTACATGAGTTCAAACCCCAGCACCATGTACACACGAAGTGTCTGAGGAATGAAAGTCACATGAAAAACTAAATAAAAATTGCTTCTCTCTCTCTCTCTCTCTCTTACTGTCCCTTTTTTTTTAAAAAAAAAAAAAAGATCAACCTAATATGGTATCATTTATCTTTTATATATTCCCTGTAAATCTTTGTTGATTTTTTTTCACACAGATAAATATACTTTAAGACCTTTTGTTTAAGGTTATACATAACTAAAACTCAGCAAGTACTTACCATGTTCCCAGAACAGTGATTAGAAATTTGTTTAAGGTATATTTCGTTTAAGCTAAGATGTTATTGATTTTAAGATGTACCAATATTATATATATATATATATATATATATATATATAATCACTAAGAAAGAACTTTTAAAAAAAAACCGCTCCCTGCAATGTAATACAAACACCATATGGTTCTTCCTCCATCCCAATTGGACCACATGTTTCTGGAAGTTAAGCAACTCTACCTAAAGTCAACAGGAGGGCTAGAGATGTAGCTCAGTGGTAGAACACTTGCCTATCATGACCAGGGCCCTGGATTCAATGCCCCCACACCAATAAATAAATGAAGTAAATAAGATATTTTGGGTACATTGATGTCTCGCACATTAATGATGGTTCTGCAGAAAACTTGAATAGGTCACACACCCAGTCTCTCGTTACTTGGAAATTTTACTATTCCAAGGGGTATCATAGTTTCTCTTGGAACTGGCTGGTGTATGATAGGCTCTTATCTCAGCCACACAATGTAACACAGCTTCCTCTTCAAGGCTGCTTTGCATGAATATGTTAAATTGTAGTCTTTTCTTCAAGGACAAATGCTTGCTTTATCAAATATGAAACTTAAACACCCCCTACCCTACTTCTGTGCCTTTGTCCATAGTAACTTTTGTTTTCATGCAGAAACATGGAATTTTAAAGCATTTTAAATGGCAATTCTATTAAAATTATGTAGTGCCACAATGTACACAATTCAGTTGATGTGCGATGTGTGGAAACCACAAGAACAGCAATGGCCAAGTTCACATGCACAGGCAGCAGCGCTTCTGTGCTGTATGGAGTCATCCGTTGTCTGGCACAGCCCAGCATCAGAAATGTTAACAGGTGAAAAAATAACTCTCCACAAAATAAAGCACACTATTATTCATTTCGTTCTGAAATGATCCTTAAGTCCATTTTGTGTTCCTTAGATGAGAAACCTGAGAAACAAAGAGATGATGAAGATGCATAGTCACTAAGAATCAGGTTTTAAAAATATAATCAACCAGGTTCCAGTGCCCACAATCTTAACCCTTAAACTCTGTTGTTGCCAACTTGTTCTAAGAGTTTTCCTTTATTACTAGAGAATATTCATAATTATGGAAGCTTAATTCCACAAAAAGGACAAACCAATATCTATTTAAATATTATCAAATATTAGATTAAATTGCTTCCAATTTTTTATCATAAATTATACAGCACTTAACATGTCAATGCATATGGCTTTACACAACCAAAAAGAAATACATACTATCTTTTTTCTTTTTTCTTTTTTTAAGAGAGAGAGGAACAGTGAGAGAGAAAGAAAGTTAGTTTCAATTTTATATAGTTTTTCATGTTTTGGCGCTCCAACACTTTGTTGTATACGTGGTGCTGAGGTTTGAACCGGCGTTCTCGCACATGCCAGGTAAGCACTGTGACTGCTGAACCACCACTCCAGCCTGAAATATATACTTTCAATAGGAAATAAATGCTCAGTGGGCATGGTGGTCCACGCCTGCAAACACAGCCACTTAGGAGACTGAGGCTGGAGGATGGCAAGTTTAAAGACAGCTTGAGCAATTTAGCAAGATCTTTTCTCAAAACAAAAAGGGCAACAGGCAACAGATGTAGCTCATCGATAGAGTACTTGCCTAGTATGTGCCAGGCCCCAGGTTCAATCCCCAGTACAACGACCAAAAAAAAAAAAAAGAAAGAAAAAATATATGGCGTTCGAGAGTGTACAATTCTTTGTCAAGGCCCTGTGCTTTGTTCGTACCCCTCCTGTAAACGAGACTACAAGTCAAAGTAGAAATTAAAGATTTCATTAACTGTGTCTCTTTAAGAAGAGTGATGATTCAACTGATCTGGAATTTTGTGTTTATGAGGACTTGAGGACTGTCATCCTCTGGTTTCAATAGGAATTCAGACTGATCTGGATTCAAATATCAGCTCTGGCTGCCTTATTCTTTGTCATACTGGGCAATATAACCTACCTTTGAGATTAAATGTATTCTGGAAAAATGAAAGTTGTAAATTTTATCTTAGACAATTGTTATGAAGATTAGAGGGAGTGTCCATAAAAATATTATACAGCTGAATTATCTTATACAAGAGGTTATTTTTTACAAAGGATTAGGCAGTGGAGTAGCCAACTCAGAACCACATTCATTTCTCAGATGCCACTAATCTCACCACTGGTGCTACCTTAATTCCAGTGTTATTTGTTTTCCATCTCTAGTGCCAAACAGTTATATCTAACAATGTTTCCATAGAGATATATGTTCTGCCCCCCTCCATTATAAAAGGAAAACTTCCTGGAATGAGACATTGTTAATAGAGTCTACATTTAGAGTAGATCTGTACTTGTGCACTTCAATATAATGATAAATTATTCACAGCACACTGGAGAATGTTGATGTTTATACTTTGGTTCTTATTTTATATTTTATTTTATTTGGTAGTGGAGATTGAAACCAGGGATACTCTACCACTGAGCTACATCCCTGTATCTTTTTTAAAAAAAAATTTTTTTTTACAAAGGCCAAAGTTGCTAAGACTGGCATCAAACTTGAAATCCTCCTGCCTCAGCCTCCCTGGTCACTGGGAGTATAGGTATGTACCACCACACCTGGTTTTAAATAGTCCTTTTTGGAAGTAAACTAAAAGAATCCTTGGCAAGAAGATACTCCTAAGGTCTGAAGCCCAACCAACCCCTCAAGCATGTACCATAGACTTCTTAAGGAACTGTAGGAACAGGAGATCCATATACAGGAGTATGCTACCCCAGGGTTGTAGCACTTGATATGCAGATAGCTTGTCTTGGGTATATTTATTCTTTTCACAACCCAGAAACTAAATGGTTCTGCTAGAACACTCAATAATTGGTTATTGCATGAACAGCCTACAAGTGAAGCAGCCCTTTCCACTGCACGGCAACATCAGTGTCTGGGAAGTTCTTCACATACAGAACCTCAACTAGTTATTTTAGAATATTTGTATTTCTGTTCTAATCTCCTAGCATTTTCCACATGTGATATTGATTCATTAGATAGGAAAAAGGAAACATATTAAACTACCATTAACCTTTGATTTTGACATGTAATTAACAAGGATTTATGGGATGCTAAAGGCTGCAATATCTGGAAAAGGGGGCATACATGTATAAGTAGGGGTATTTTTGTTTTACTGAGCTTGGAATAATATAGTCATTTGATTTCACTGAGATGTTATATATCTGATATATTCTTATTTTAAAGTGGCTAATGATCTTGTAAAAATCAGAAGCGGGTGTTCAGCAGCAAATGTAAAAATCAGGACATGGATGTCCAAAGAGGAGTCAGACCTAAAAGTGGCTGAGCAAAGCCTTTATTGGGATTGGCGGTTCTCTGTCAAGCTTCGCCAGATGCCAGAGTGAGGGCAGGCTGGGGAAGTAACATGCTGGCCAGCTGGGCAAAGACTTCATAGTCTGTGGTGGGCAGGGAAAGTTTGGGGGTCTCCTCCCTCAGGGATTGGCTGGTGACTATATTGATCATGGGGCATTGCAAGATGCCATTGGGGCTTGTCTGCCAGTGTCTGATTGGTTGTTCCTTTTGCTTCTTGATGCCCTGCTTCCATCAGCCACCTGAGTTGGACCTAACACTTCTAAACAAATTAGAAATTTTGTACTAGTCCAATCCTGGACTAGATATCTAATTTTTAATTTTTCTCCACCAAAATTGAGAATCAGATCAGGTCAAGTCAATGGAAAACATTACAAAGGATGAATTCAATTTTTATCTGTGTTTTGTTATGATAATTTTTTTATTATGCCACTATCATAATTCAAAATTCTAGTGTTAACAGAATAACATTGTAGTTGAACCAAATGAATCTTAAGGGAAAATTTATGTTAAACTAGACCTTAGAACCATTTGCACTTAGTTTTATAATACTTTGCAAGCAAACTTTTACCTAATAATAGGTTAAAAAAAAGAAAAAAATTACTCTGCTTTATCATGTTATCTGATTACAGAAATTAAAATGAGCAAGCAGAGGTCTCCTTCAAAGTATCACTGCCTCTCAGTTGTATTGCAGTAAATCACTTTTTAAATTTTCTAATTCAACTTCCAAAGTTCAGACCAGAAGTTGGAATATTTGTTCTGTACTTAGCAATCTTCAATGGCTTCCTATTTATTTCAATTCTCAAATAGGCTCTTTATAACTCTTGTCACTGTTCTTACTATCATTATTTTGCCGTCAGCACAAGTTGCGTTCTGCTGGTCCCCTTCCCTTGTTGTTAGATGTAGGTGATCTTTTGCTAAAAGGCTTTTATTATGGTCTTCACAGCACTTTCCCATATTTACTTTTCTCAATATTTGAATAACACATATTGTTACATGATTTAATAATTGCTATTAAACTACTACTGTAACTTTTCATGAAAGGATTTTTTTTTAAAGAAAGGACAGTGAGAGAAAGAGACAGAATCAAAATTTTTTTTTTAATTGAGTTTTTCTCATGGCTTTTGTTGCTCTGACACTTTACTGTGTACATGGGTGCTGGGATTCAAATCCAGGCAAGCTTCGTAAGTGCCGAGCCACTGCTCCAGCCCAGAAAAAGATGCTTTTAAGAAAGATTTTTTTAAAGACTGTAAGATATGTGAGTTGGAGAAAATTTAAAAATGTGCAATAGAAAGAAGAAAGAAATGTGAAAAAAAAGGAAGCAGGAATTAGTTAGCCAAACTGTATTTTCTTCTTTATAAAGTTCCATACCTTTCTCTCCAGATCTGCCATAGTCAGAGGTAGCCTGATCGAAGTTTGTCTCGTCTTTGCTCATCTAAGACGGGGAGGGAAATGGCTCCTATTTCCATATTCCCTTACCTGCTCACCGGGAACTTGGGCATTAGTTTGCATCTTACATTTTGACTCCCATCCTCAGAGAATTTCTGTTTCCTGAGATAGCAATGATTTCTGTTTTGAGAGTTAAGATCCAAGGTTAAAGCTGATTATTCCCACAACCTTCTTGTAAGTGTTTTGTTAAATGGCACCTGTCTGTGCTTAAATATTAGGTAGGAAAGCTATTAGGAAGGAAAGCAGGAGGATGGCAGACATAAATATCTTTTTTTCTCTGTTGCTGGGACAAGGTGACCTGGAAGACAGTCACTATATTAATGTTAATGAGGATAAACAAGCCCTGCAGAAAGACTGAAATAGAGCCCAAATCACAATGTTTAGTTCGAAGCATACCAGGCTCTGTGGGCAGAATACAGAGATGAATGAGATACTCTGTCCCCAACTAGCTCATTGTCTAGCTTTTTTCTTTTCTGCAAGAATGAGAAGCTCTTATAAAATTGGGTTATCACTATTGGAAAAATGTAGAGTAACTCCTCAGAGAGGGCCAGTTGATCATTTCTAAGGATAAAAAGTCAGACTTCATGTGCATAGTATTTGAGAAAAAATAGAACTTTTTTTTTTTTACAAATGATACTAGTTATCCCCAATCTTTTCTTACTAGACTTATCAAATAACTGCTATCCCACTGCCATCTTTATTTTCTTGTTACTTTATTCCTTAATCTCTTGAGATCATACACCCAAATAACTCCTCTGAAACTACCTCCTAATCATTTAACTTAAGCTACATTCTAAAAGAACATAATTTCTTCAGTATCAATGTATTGATACAGTGTATGCAAAACAGTAAAGAGATTACAGCCTGGACTTTGGAATCAGGCAGACCTTGGTTAAAGTGCTGATTCTACTCTTTACTAGCTAGCTCTGTGACCTTGAAAGAAAGCATGTTTAAAGTGTCACCTGTGAAATAAGATTAATAGAATCTGTCTTAAAAGTCATCACATAAGTTAAGTAAGCTGAGATATGTACAGCACCTAGCACAGAGCAAGGCACATGGTTTTTGCACAATAATTTCACAATTATAATTTTAGAAAAGCTTTCACATTATTTCTCCTGAAATTTCTGTATCATATGAAAAATATGACTCAGAAAAAATATTTTCTTGGTTTTTCCAAGACAAATTTAAATAATCATTAATCCTCAGATTTCTACTTCTTATTCTATAAGAAGCTATTATCACTTTTTGCCCAAAGAGTTGAGGGAAGAACCCTGAAAGTGTTGTACCACTTTGAGAGAAGCAGTAACTCTTAGTGTAGGGAAACAGCCAACCCAAAGCTGGGAGCAGGAGATAACTTAATTCAACTTTGTTCTCGTCCTGCTGGCTGATCCTTGGTCTACTGCTGAAGTTCACGAGTACAGGGCACACAAATAGTCTCCCAGAGTGGAGAGAGTGGCAGAGAGGAAAGTGGACTTGATAAGGCAAATGGGAGGTATCTGACACACCTAGAAAAAATCTATACAATAAGTATGTCTTGGTCTGCTCAGCCTGCTGTAAGAAGACACCAGACTATATGGTTTAAACAATAGACTTTTATTTCTCAGAACTCTGGAGACTTGGAAGTTCAATATGAGGGTGCTGGCACATTCAGTCTCTGGTTAGGGGTCATCTTCTTATAGCCTGATGTTGCTCAGAGAAAGAGAGAGATCATCTTTATTCTATCCTTTATTGTAAGAGCACTAATTCCATTAAGAAGGTCTCCGCCTTCATGACCTAATTACCTCCTGAAGACCCACCTTCAGAAACTATCATACTGGGGGTTAGGTTTTAATATATAAACTACCAGGTGGTGGGAGAGAAAAAGATTCAGTCCATAGCAATAGGTTTACATATGATTTGCCATTAACCCACCTAAATAAATTCATTTAAACCCATTTCTTTAAAAAGAGGAAAGCAAATATATTTAATTTATATGCATAGGTGTATATTACCTATAAAGGAAAATGTTGGGGGTGTAATTTCAATTACATTAAAAAAACATATTATGGGTGTAGGTTGATGGTAAAGCAGCACATACTTATGATGCACAAGACCCAGGGTTCAATCCCCAACACCAAAACAGAAGAAAAACAAAACAAGACAAAACAAAGTGAAATATATCTCAAAATATAAATAAACCTAGAACTTAATTTGCATTGCTATTTTGGTACTCAGGAATAATACTTAAAATTAATTAACTTTACCACCAGGTTCACCTGTGATTAGTGTTTATATACACGATGTGCATTATTCACATAATATTTCTAATTCCCCAAACAACTTCCAAGTTAAACATCATTATCTTCATTTTTTAAAATTCTTTTCTTCTTTTGGCACCAGAGATTGAGGCCAGGGCATTTAACCCCTGAGACATGTGACAGCCCGTATTATGTGGGGTTTTTTTGTTGTTGTTGTTTGTTTGTTTGTTTTTGTACACAGGGTCTTTCTAAGTTGCTTAGGGCCTCCCTAAGTTGCTGTGGCTAGGTTTGAACTTGAGATCCTCCTGCTTTAGCTTCCTAAGCTGCTAGGATTACATTGTATGCCACCATGCCCAGAATATCTTCATTTTCCAAATGAAGGCACTAAGAATCTGATAATCTGATAAATTAACTTGCCTCAAAGTAACCTAACCATTTAGGGGTAGAGGCATCTAACTCCCAAATTGGTATGCATTCTATCTTATTACAGGATGGCCTGCTTCTACTCTTCTGTGGGTTTTGGGAACAATTCCTTGGTAACTTATCTGAGGGTGTTTTATGAATTATTAGTAAGAAATGACACCAAAGATGGATGCTGGAATAAGTCATTCATTTACAAACTCAGTTTAATACTTTCTTTCAATGTTTGTTTGTTTTTTTATTTATTGTGGTACAGGACATCAAACCCTGGGCTTCACACATGTTCAGCAAATGCTCTACCACTGAGATACATCCCTGATCTTTTTCATTTTTTATTTTGAGACAGGGTCTCACTAAATTACTCAAGCTGGTCTTGAATTTATAATCCTATTGCCTCAGCACCCTGAGTAGCTGGGATTACAAGTGTGTCACCATACCCACTTCCAAAACTCAGTTTCTAAATGTTCAAAATGAAAGTTTTAACAAGAATTTCTTTAGTCGCAAATAGTCTGTGTTATATTAACTATGAAAATATGAAATTACCATTCACCTCTAGATTAGTGATGTTCCTTTTCTGAATAACAGTAAGAAATTTGAAAAGAAAATCGTAAATATCAACCAGGTTCTCACTGAACTCCATATTTCCTGTTTTTTGCTGTGATAAATTTTCTCTAAATCAAGGTAATTGTAAGAAGTCCAGGATAGATTTATAAAGTCTAAATTATATATGTTTGACAAAATGTCTTATTTTCAAACTCAGTTCTAACTTATTCAATCAAGCTAAATGTGCAATATCTAGTAAGCTGCTTTTGAAGTCCAGCAATAACAAATGATATGGAATGAATTCTGCTTAGTATATAATTTAGTAAAATCTACAAGGTAATTAAAAAATGCTTAAAGATGCTTTTAAAATCATTTTTTTAAAAAATCAAAAATCATCCTGTTGTTTGTTTAGATTCTTAATTTGCTCAAAAATGGTTTACTAAGCACTGGCATACTTTTGCTTAGGCTCTGAATACTGATAAATTTTCAAATCAGTTTGATGAAAATTAATTGTTCTGCAGATACTATCTCTGATATGCTCCATAGGAAATGCAGCTCTCATCTTACAAATGCTTGAGCAATGGATATAAAACAGATGAAATTAGAAATAATTATAGTAATGATGAATGGATGATCCCATTAAAGAGTCTATTATTTTAATTTCCTATTTAGCACTAAATTTAATGAGTATATACAATCCTCTATGGTTCTCAAGCAGAGTTGATGTTGCCCTCTAGGGGACATTTGGCCATGTCTAGAAACAATTTGTCTCACGAGGGTAAGTGGGTACAGCAACATTTTGTGTGTAGAGATGCCAGGAATACTTCTGAATAGCTTCCAATGCACAGGACAGTCTCCCACATAAAAATTATGCAACCCCAAGCCAAAAATATCAACAATGCCAAATGTTTTCACCTCTTCTCTACAGGACAAATCCTCCTCTAGCAGGAACTAAAAATATTTATCAACCATTTTAATGGACTAAAGTTTGTTTTTTTTTGGGGGGAGAGGGTCAGTGAAAGAGAGAGAGAGAAAGAGAGAATCAATTTTTATTTAGTTTTTCATGTGGCTTTCTTTGCTCAGACACGTTGTTGTATATGTGGTGCTGGGGTTTGAACCCGCATACGAGTGCATGCCAGGCAAGTGCTGTAATTGCTGATCCACCACTCCACCCCCCTGGACTTAAGGTTTTTAATCTCTAAAAGTTTTGTATTAAAAAAAAGATGGGGGTGGCTGGAGTGGCGACTTGGTGATTACGATGCTTGCCCAGCATGCACAAGTACACAGGTTCAAACCCCAGCACCCACGTAGACAACTAAGTGTCAGGGCAACAAAAGCTATGTGAAAAACTCAATAAAAATTTATTCTTGCTGTCTCTCTCTTTCTCACACTGTCCTTCTCTCTTAAAAAATTAGAAAATAGGGGACTCTTCAAGATGGCGATCTGAAGACAAAAGATTCCATTGCACCCCCGTGACTGATCAGGATATCTCCGGCTTCTCACCAGTTTTTTAAGGTGCGTTTTAGGAAATGGCATTATGAATCACCAGTTCTGATCTCAGCATTGGTTTTGGGGAATAGAGACCTACAAGCGAACAGGGATTCTTTGTCCCGCGCACCCGCGGCGGCACCCGCCGGCTGCTCCGCCGGCAGGCATTTGCACTCTCCAGCCTACATTCCTGCCTGCCAGAGTCCCTTCTGCAGGGGGGAAAAAATCCCACACAGCTTTAAAGACAGCGTACTGGCGAGGACACCTCCCGGACCTGTGCACTGTCTGGCGGCAGGATCAGTGACTGGATAGAGCTTCCTAATAAGCACAGAGCAGCGGTTTGCGCAGGGGAGGCGATGCGGGAACTGCAAGGAAGTGAGAGGGGAGCAAGCCTCCGTACTACATCTGCGAACTAGTTACCGCACGTCCA
>PVKS010041851.1:0-15769 GCA_004027875.1 Aplodontia rufa
CATATTATCCATTGTTAGTAAAGGTTTAGTAATCAGTAATTACAAACCATTCTCCAGGGAAACATGAAAAGATAACAGAACATATGCACTTATATTTATTTTTATCTCCTCATGCCTCTATTTATTAACTTATCCTAACCCTTAAAATTCTTAATAACAGTTCTCTTGTGGTGAAAACTGGAGTTTCATACAGTTGATGATTTGTTCAAAGGTATTTTAATAAATTCTACTATGTGCTAAGAGATATTTCATATCCATATAGTCTTTATTGCTAAAGTGGTAGAAATGGAATGAAAATAACTCAGGTTCTGCCTTTTTGCTGAATGGTGGTGCTACAAATATTTAACACATTATTTCTTGGCCTTTTGAAACAAAAACAATGACATTTAAAATGCAGCCAAATAGTATTAATCTGCCTTCCTGCCTGCAAGTTATATTGGCAATTCATCTGTAGCAGAGTTTCACAGTTAAGGTGACATCACCCAAAATGTCACTCTGTACCCTGTTCTTATAGAATAAAAACCTAAACCATGTAGCAGGCATTTTTTCAAGCCACACCAGAATATATACTAAAGAAATCTCTAAATCCAAATTGTACAGATAATAAGCAGGCTTCATGCACCCCAGAGTGTTAATTAATTTTTAAATTTGATTTAAATATGGCATTAAATCATTAATTTTATATTTTTTCAACAAAGAACTACTGAGCACCAACTATTCTCAACACTGACTTAGTTAATTAACAGTAAATTTTCAGTGCTTTCATCAGATTAAACACTACTGAGGGTAGTGGCCAATACAGAAAATATATAAGTAAATTATTAGAAATAAATCAGAAAGAGGAGGAAAAAGCAGGAAAGATTGAAAATGCCAGGGTTGGAAGTGTCATGAAATTTTCAATAGTGGGTCAGGGAAGACTTCATTAAGAAGGTGATTTCTATTTTGTTAACAAAAAATAACTTCTACTACTCTCTGTTCTAGGTGCTTTTCAAATATTAACTCATCTAAACCTCATGACCGTTTTATGAAGTAGGCACTATTGCTAGTTCCATCTTACAGAACAGGAAATTGAGAAGTAAAATGCTTTAAGAACTTGTTCAAGATCCACAAAGCTGAAAAGCAGCCCATCTACCACCTCACCTTTTGAAGCCTGGCTCTCATCTTTATGCTGCTAGCCATATACTTTCTTGCCTCTCTTCTTTGAACAAAGATTGGAGGAAGGTAAAGAGAGACGGCACGTCATGTCAATATTTAAAGGAAATGAATTTTAGAACTAGAGAAGTGACAAGGACATTAGTTGGAAAAAGGCAGAAGAGCAGGGAGGGATAGAGGGGGAAATGTCAATCAACGGGTACTAGTTTACAGTCAGAAGCAAAAAGTTCTGGTGTACTACTGAACAGTAGAGCGGCTGCAGATAATGAAAATGTACCATATATTTTCAAAAGCTAGAAGAATGGATTTTGAATGTTTTTGCCATGAAGAAATGATAAATGCTTGAGGAGATAGATATGATCACCTTGATTTAAGTATCATATATGTAGACGTGTATTGAAACATCAATTATACCCCATAAACGTGTATTTTTTCAGTATCAATTAAATATATTTATTTTTGTAAGAAAAAAAGGAAAAGCTAAAAATAACATGGTTCTCACTGTGGTTGTTGTAGAATAAGTGAAGGGAAAATAAAGGAGATGAGATCAGAAAGATAGTGAAACAGTAAGTCAGAAAAAAGTTGTAGTTTTTATCTGGGAAGGTGGGGAACCAGTAGTGCGATCTAAGAAGTAATGACTGCTGGGTCTTATTTTAAGAGCATCATTGTTTACTATTGTGTTGGAAACAGATTGTACCATAGAGAAGCAGGTCTAAGAGGTGAAAATCTAGAATGAATCATTTGCAATATTAACAGTAAGAGATTATTCCTCAGATCAGGTGAAAAGGTTGGAAGTAATGAAAAGTGGGCAGATTCTGATATATTTCAAGTATGGCCAGGAAAATTTGTTTGTGATATAGAGTATCAAGAAGGAAAGAAAACTAAGACGACAGCAAAGATATTAGCCTGAATAAACAGAAAGGGAAAGTTACCATCAATTGAGCTGGCAAGACATCAGTGGGGAAACATTATTGATGAGGTGGACTGGACAAGTTAAGATTCATGCTTATTTGGCATTTAAATGTAGATGTCAAATAGGCAGCTAGATATATGCATCTGGAGTCCAGGGAAGTGATACATGCTAGAATAAATATGTGGGCTCATCAATTCAGTGTCAGTGCCAAAAGGCATGAAGCTAAACGAAAGAATGAAACAGTAACCCTGGAGAGAGGAAAGGAAGGTTCCAGCACAAAGCTAGGCTGATTCTAGGTTGATTTGTCAGATGTTTAATCTAATGTGTCATCCATGAAAAAATAAGCAGATTAATGAGAGAACTGAAGTTAAATAGTTTTTATAATCCCTTGTTATTAATGTGGCATGCTGAAAATGCTGACGTATAGGTAAGTTACATAACAGAATACTTTATAGGCTTAAAATACATTTGAAATTCATCGGGATACAAGTTTACATTTTCATAGATGGATAGAGTCTTAATATTGAAATGACATACTTAAAACTTATATAAAAGAAATGTCATGTGACTTTTATAAATGGTTCTCTGTTGAAGATTCCTTGGATAAAGTTTCAGTCACAAAAGCTGGTCAATGTTGTTACAATTAATTTATTAATGCCTATTAAGACAACATTTACTTTACTTAGCATTAAGGTTTGAGAACCGAAGAAAAAAGGAAGGGAGGGAGGGAGGAAGGAAGGAAGGAAGAAAGGAAGGAAGGAAAGAAGGAAGGGAGGGAGGGAGGGAGGAATGTAGAAAGGAAGGAAGGAAGGAAAAGGAAAGAGAAGAAAAAGGAAGAAAGGTGAAAGGGAGAGAGGAAATAACCTAGACGAGAAAGGGAAAGAGAGAAAGGGAGAGAGAGAAATGGATAGAAGAAATCAGTCAAATTCCCCCAATGTCTGTATTCAAATCTTGGATAGAAAGTTTCTTAAGGAGCACCCTGATTCCCTAATCACCAACATCCAATCATGTGAGCAATAATCACAGCCAAAACACACTTTCTGAGCTTCTGATACTGGGAAATAGCTAACTATTTTTGGCATTTCATTGACCCATGGAATTAGGCTTTGTTAGAGTTGATTTTGTAAGGGAATTTGGCTTCAGAAACTCATGAAAAGCAGATGGATTCTGGGAAGGAATTAACTGTCTGCTGGTGGGAGGGTGATGGGTTGTTTCATTAATAAAATGTGAACAGCAGGAGGATGTTAATGAATAGATACCCTAGAACTTGCATATCAAATTTATTCCATGAAAAAAAGATATTCAAACATGTTAACAAGCAGAGACATTTTACAAAAGGAAATGCCCAAATGGGGAAAAGCAATTACTTAAAAATGTATGGCTTTTAAAAATCAGGTTATTTCAATTTCATTATATCATTGTATTTTATCTAGCTTACAGTCTGAAGATAAATGAAGTTATATGTAATTAATATTACTTAATGTCATATATCTCATACATTGAAATACTGATCTCAACACTTTGGTAGTTGTGACAATGGTTTTTTGTATATATAACATAATTTTTCTCTACTTATTAGATAGTAAATATTAAATATTTTAAATGCTAAGCTAATTTTATGTTACAAAAGTAACATATACATATTTTTTACAAGTGGAAACTATGGATAAATTAAAATAAGAGCATTAAAAGCTATCATTTTAAGTCCACCACCTAGAGATTATCACTGTTAACTCATTCTCCTCCCAGATATTTTTTTAATAGACTATCAACTTACATGCATTACCTAAAATGAACCCTAGGAGAGTGTCTCAAATATCTGGAGAAACTGTCGTATATCAAGCAAAACAGTGTACAACATGCAGAAACAGAAGTACAGGGTCTCCTTTAGTCTGTTTTCAAAGTTCCTGGATTTATTTTTTGTTTGTTTGTTCGTTTCATTGAGGCTAAAGACAGAAGGATAGTGTAAAAATGAATTTTTTGTCATGTCTCCAAATTTGCCTATATGCCTTTGCATTAACACTTAGTGAAGTAAAGTGTCAGGTGTTCTCTGAGCATTCTGCAGTCCTTTGGGATATCCAGCTGGTACGCTGCTCTCCTCCTGGTGAGAGAATCAGCCATCAGCCACTCCTGTAATGTATGGTGCACTGCCATATGTGGCCATCTGGCTCACATTGCCACGCATCCTCTGACATCCTAATGCAGGAAGTAGGAGCTTCCCTGGATGAGTGACATTCAATTATCCAAGAAAGAAATCCTTAAAGAACCACATGATACAAAGATAAATCACCTTGGCTGACAGCTCCATTACAGAACTGACATGTGGAGAAGAGAAGTAGCCCACTGGGCTAAAGGTATCCTCCTTGCCGCTCCCTAAGCAATTGCAATGTCTGGGAAAGGGAAGAGCCTCAGCCAGATGATTTGGGCAAGGCCCAAGAGTCCCATCATAAGAGGATTAGACTCCCCCCCAGATATCAAGGACTGTTTCTGACATCAATTACTTGCTAAATAACCCCTGAGAAGATCCTGACAAGTAAATGCAATAATAATTTTTATGTTATGACCAGGCTATCCAAAGCTACTCCCTCCTCCTAGCACCAACTCTCAACCAGTAATCTAGAATAGATCTCAGTTTTTCATTTAGTCCTGACACTTCACTTGGCACAATCCATGTCTGCTGTACTCTTCATGTTCTATCAACTAGTACAATGCCTGGCATGTGGAAAACATTGAATAAATATCAGTGAATAAATACAAGAAAAGTATGAAGCCTTTGCAGCTGAGCACTGCCTGCCACAAGACCAAAGGGTAACTTGCTTCTTCTCTATATGAATACTTTGGTGAAAAGTAAGCTCCTCGCCCTGCATCACCTCCCCCTCCATCTTCCTTCTCTTGTCACATTATCTGTCCCTTGGTTTTAGCAAGAAATTGAGCTATGTAGACTTTTACTCTTATATGTAAAAAAATATATTTATAGTGGGTGGAACGATGGCTCAGCAACAGAGTGCTTGCCTGGCATGCATGAGGACCCAGGTTTGAACACCAGTGCCACATATACAACTAAGTGTCAGAAAAACTAAAACCAGATGAAAAAAATAACTAACATTGATTTTCTCTCTCTCTCTCTCTCTCTCTCTCTCTCTCTCTCGCTCTTGCTCCATTAAAATCGTGGGTTATTAAGAGATTTAAATGAGAAGAGGCAAATAAACCACAAAGTACTATGCCTGCTATATAATAGAGTTTGGCAGTGGTACTCTTTGGCCATTAGCCCACTAGAGACACCTGGCCATAACAATTGTCTGAGAGAAAATATTATTTGTTTCCTAGTCAGAAATTTAAAAAAAAAAATTAGGAGCGTCTTCATTCACACTCATTTTGAGAATCACACAGTGATCTCAGAAGGTAAGTCAAAGAGCAGAAATTCTCTGGAAGTGCTGTCTCCTACCTGCATCACTGTAGGTAAATCCTAGGAAACTGTAATGAAAATGGAATAAAGGTAATAAGGCTGGTCTCTCATTTTGTGTTTGAATGCATTTTATAACATTCTCAGCAAAAGGTTTATAGAAACAAAAGCCCCTGGGAGAAGCCTATTCCCTAGATATTCAGAAAAAGAGTTCACAGGGATCAGCAAACACAGCTGCCTGTATTCTATCCTGTTTTTCCTGATGCTATACACTCAACAATTTGAAACTTCACACTGTATGTCATAGTGCCCATGATGCCATGAAGAGCTCCCTTTATACTTGTGAAATAATCTTATTCCCATTTTGATTCCAGTAATAGGAAATGTAATGAAAATGTCAAAAGAGGTTACTAAACGATTTAGGCACATTTTCAATTCCTGCGTTGCATTTTTAATAGTTACATTAAAAGTGAATAGCATAGGGACTCTCTCTCCTAGGGAAATGAGGTGTTCTGGAGATATGGCTTTGATATAAGTAGAGGCTTTAAAGAGACGGCTATTTAATTATGTATTAACATAAATGCTGAATACGAGATGTTCCATAATGAAGGAAGTCCCTATTACAGATTATATCCTACTCACCCTATTAATGCTTGGTTCCTACTGCTGGTTTTTGGCATCACCAAGGCTGGACAGACGAAAGAAACATAATTGATTCAATTGATTTCTTGGGAGAAGAGAACTTTAAATATGGCTGATTTCCATATTAGAAAAAGTTATTCCTTGATGAAATTGAACCAGAAGTTTATAGTGAAGGATTGTGTGTTAGTTGATAACCTGATGTGTTAATATAGCAGGTAGAACTCACACACACGACACACATATATGCAACTACTACTACTACTACCACCTTGTAGAAAAGGGCTTGAAGACACTCATAGCTAAGAAAATTTAGTCAAATTAAAAGGAAGATAGTCCAAAATTCCTGGTGACATCAAAATGACTCTACTTAAAAATACAGTGCAACTTTTTCATAAAATCTGAAACCTAAAATAGATTTCACATACTTTATTCTTTGTACTCTTTTAGGCTACAGTGCAATTTGCGTTATGTTTTTGGCTATCACCTTTATACTTATAAAGATAAAATTTATGTAAAACATCTAAACAACCTTGAAGATGAGAAATAACAGAAGGTGGAGATTGGAAACGGGTAAGCAGGCAAAATCTTTGGATATGGTTACCACAGTTGTTTTCCATGGAGCTCCATCAGGTAACTTCCTGGATGCAGAGATTGTGGAACAGAAATCAGATGGTGTTAAGGGTCTTTCCTTTCTTCCCTAAGTTCTAAAATCTTTGAAGAGACTAAGTAACTATAAACGGCCATACTACTAAAGGACAAAATTTGGAAGAATGTGTGTGTTTCAGGAAAGCAAAAAGGTAGAGGGGAGAGAGGTACACTTCGTAAGATTGAAAAGGTCAGTTTTCAGGAAGTTGGAAGAGAGAGGCAACGTTCTTGAGAGACAGGTTAAATGGCTTTATGATTAGAACACTTTATTTTCTAGACACCCCTGAACTCCTGATTTTAGTGTGAGCATAGGAAAGAGAAAACCCTAACAATGTCAAGGACTGAAATTTCTACCATTTTGGCAAGATCATAAGGAGTCAAATTAATTCTGATCTAAAGAATTCCTTTCTATACTTCTAAGTTGTAGGATTGACATTCACTTAAGCTACAGAAGTAGAAAACCAGCTCTTATTCCAGGTGCACTTGCTAAACTAGTTGGAAAAGCAGGACTTACATAGCACATTATAGGATCAAGATTTGATGGTTCAGGTTATGATGAAGTGCTGCATATGAGTAGGTCTGGTGTAATGAAATTGTTAAATATGTAAATTTTATTCAACAGTTTCATGTCTTTTCTGTAACTACTCATGCTTGCTGATTCTCAGACCTTTAATTTCTGAAGAAAAACGGACATTCTTTGCAAGTATCCTATACCTAAGTCTCCCCATTACTTTCTCATCACTGAAATGTACTTAAGACCTTTTCTCTCCTAACTTGTTTTTCAGAGATGACAAACTTTTAATTCAATAAAATCATTATGAAGCATTGTTTGGATTTCAATAAGACATTTTAATGCCCTAATTCAAAGCCAGAATTCTAAAAAAGGTAATCTGAAGAACTGTGGCGTAAAATCATGATTCATAGCTGGGGGCAGATAGGTGGGACTACACTGGTGGGAACATACATGGATACATGGATAAAGTCCAGGTCTGAGAAACAAATGTCTTGGATCTAATATTACCGTTTCTCCTGCATCACCAATCCTTCATTTAAAATAGCAAGTTAAAAGTAACCCTTTCTAATATATTTGTTCAATAAGTCTACTTTCTTGCTCATGAATGATCTTCCTTTCACACATACACACTCTTTCCATTTGCCTTTCTTAATATGCCCCTCTCATAACATCAATTTCCAACTAAATAGGTCAAATATGTTCATGTAGTAGAATGTACGGATATTAAAATAAAATAAAAATAAATTTTCTGTACTAATTAAGGGCTATCTCCCTAAGCTTATATATCAAAAGATCAAAACAGAAACCAACAACTGTATAATTATCCTAACTGCGGTTTATTTCTCACCTTTATATACTAAGAAAATGTCAATTTTTGAAAGTAATAAGCTAAATTTCCTAAAATACTTGTGAATGGATTTACAAAAAAAAAAAATAACTTCATAAGAGGGCTAAAGGGCAGGAGCATACTTCTTAGGAAAAGGCAAGCCCTTGGTGTAGAAACAAAATGAGAAAGCCTAATACTGAAGCTGGTATGCAAAATAGTTTAAAACAAACATCATAAAGAGTGGTGGTAGGCAAAAGTTTAAAGTTGGTAACATTTGTCCTGGATGTCCTCCATTTTTCAGTGTACTTTCAGCGCAGGTAATTCCCATCGTCCCTGCTCTGGAACTCAGATTGCAGTCAATGAATCTTTGAAGCACCACTATCACCTGTCCTCATTTCCTGAGGGGACATGTGGTGTGGTGACACTTTTGACAGGGAAGAGGGAACTGAGGATGTGTTCTTAGACTTGTTCAATCTCCTTTTAACAATAACACTGCTTCCAGATGGAAGAGCACACCTGGGTCAGGCCTGGCTAAGTTCTAAGAAACAAGACCAGACACATTTTTCACTAGTCACGTGTCAGCCTTTAAAGATAAAATCAAATAACTATCCTTACTGCATATTGGGCAACATCTGTCTCTTCTTTGGACCCAAACTCTCCCCTAGATGAATTCTCCCAAGTTCTAGATCCAGGAAGTAAGGACAGATAATAGTTTGGCGTCAATTTGGCAGTAGGGTAGCCCTGTTCTCAATTTAGTGCTTCCAGAAATACAGGTGATATTGAGTTTTCCATTTATATCATTCTTCTATTTGTAATTACTTCTTAACATTAAGGGGTGGAGATGTGTAGGAGAGAAGATGTTTCATTAAATATGAGCTTTAAACCCTAATGTGATCAACAGTCTGCTATTGGTGGTATTTTAATTGATACCATTTAGGGCCTATTTTCTGAAGGCCCATTAAAAGCTTGTAATGATGATCAAAACTTTTATTATGAATTAATATGAGAAATTCCAACTGTGGATCTGTTAAATATTCTAAGTCTTCCACAACCTTGTAAAATAAGAATTTTTGTCTCTACAAGATCAGATAAAAGTAGTTAGGTAACAATTAGTTCAGCCAGAATTTAAACCAAACATACACTCCAAAGTTCACATACTTTCCTGAATATTTCATTGCTATTAAGAATGAAAAACTGTATACACAAATGATAATGCCCTCTGGAAATTAACATTCCAGATGAAATGAATTGAGAGAAATATAGACACTTCCTATTATCAATTGAGAATACCTGGAATTACCTTTAGTTGCACTCTTCCTATTTTTCTTCAGAGCATTTATCACAATTTATAATTAAATATTTCTACCTTATTTGCCATGTATTTTCCTACATGCCACATAAACAGGAACCACCACTTCTATTTTCTTCAAAATTGTACCTTTAACCCTCAATTTAGTATTGGACTTGCATTAAACAATCAATACTTGATGAATAAGCTTAAAAACAATTGCCTTTTTAACTATGCTATTCTTTTTTGATGAGAAACAGCATGTAAATGGACCAAATTTCTCCTCTCCAGAATCCTTTTGGGATCTATGAGAACAAAATAAATTAATTGTATTTGAGAGTTGAAGCATGAAATCACAGAGAAACAAAGATGATTACGAATTCACTAGAATGTGCTCTTCCATTTTATTATTATTAATTTTGTTCTCACTTTTTCCGTCCTTTGTGCCCACTATCCTCAGACTTCTGTGCATTTTCAAAATATCACCCATATGACCAGGCTTAGGTGACTGTTTAAAACGTTGGCCTTTTACACGGAATGTTTGCCTCACCATTTCCACCTGCCAAAATGCAGTCTTTATTTAAGGTGCTATATTTATATGAACATGTCAGCTGTTCTTTCTAGTCAAAGATAATTCTTCTGACCTCCAACTAAACAGCATTAAATCTCTATTACAGTATTTATCACAGACTTCTCAGCACTAGAGTTTGCTTTCTGCACCTCTCTCGCTGGCAGAATGCAGAAATCTTTTGTTCCAGGAGCTATCTTCCTTCAGTTTCTGGTATTATTGTATCTAGGGCAAAGAACATTGTCAGTTACTGTTTATTAAACTGAATTATATGTCTTTATTTATAGCGCAGAGATAATGACTGGCTTATAAATAGTGAAATGCTTCACAATGATAGAATCACATAGTATTGTCAATAGTCAAATGACAATTTGCTCAGTCATGAGCTTGTTTGTTTTGTCAGTCATTTGTAAAACTATGTTTTATAGCAATTGTTGTTGGGAAAAAATAATGTGGAATGTACCCAGAATAGGTTGCCCTCATAGATGAAGATCAGATGACTATTTATGACATTGTCTCTGGACTTCTGTGAATGTATTTAAAATAAGATTTTGAGTTAGTTGAATTCTGACAAAGGAAGTAACATGAATCTTATCAGCATCATAAATCTACCATTTTCCATTTTAGCAAACACCTTTATGAAAAATTATTTTTTAATTAAGCAAAGCAAGGTAAGTTTCTGTTGTTTGCAACTCAAAGGGCCTAAATTTCATAGTTGCTGACAAAAAAAAAATGCTGCTGAATGTTACTGGAAATGATAGCAAAACATAGAGAAAATACCATGGAGAGAGACGGCATCCGTAGAGTCTAGATACTTTCTACGTCCACAGATTTTGTGGAGTAACAGAGAACCCCATAGATTTAATATTCACTCGCAATTTCATTCAAAGATGGGTGAATAACCTCTGTTCTGTATTAGGTTTTCATTGTTGCTTTGTTATGGCACCACTCCTCCATTCTCACACTATTTTGTTACTCAAAGCTTTATTCTACCAGATAAACAATAAACTGAGTTAGAATATTCCAGTGGTCAATTCTGAAGTAGGCTTCCTTGGAAATTATATTAAAATTTTAACTCAAGCTGGAAGTGCTATTTTCAGAAGTTGCTTAATTATTATGCAAACACCAGGGAAATCTGATTCAACACATCCTAAATAATTGGTGCCATATATTAAGTCTTGGTTAAATGCAACTTTCAAAAACCAAATTACCAAGTTGTCATGCACCAAAACAAAATTATGTTTCCTATTTGCTGAGACACAGGCAGAAACTACTTCTTCAGTCAATAGAGACAAAGAAGTGTGAACACAGATAGCTGAAATAAACATGAGGTTGCATCGAAAGTGACAGGTGTTTATTAGGGATCTGAAGGCAGTAGGAGCATTACTGAGAAAACATAAAATCTTTAGTGCATAAGAAAACCATTTGCCTTCTCCAGGTAGGGTGGAGTGATGTTAAAGAAGAATGGGAGGATGCAACAAGTCACTTCTGAAATATTCATGTAAAAGTCGTTGTTATTTCCCCTAGTTACTTCATTCAGAATGGTGTCTTTTCCCACAAGTCTCATTCTCAAATGACACAGATTCCTGGGGACTCCTCAGACACTTTCCTGTCTCTACAAGGTCAAAACTATTTTCATAATGCCAAGATCTTATGTTACTTTTTCACTTCGTTAGCATTTCTAAGGACAATAAAAACAAGACAAAACTGTCTTTTCCTTCACTTGGATCAGGGCAGTGGCACTGAATGATCCAGTCTACAACATGGTAATTACAGTCATGAACTCACAGGGGGAAAATCCATTTCCATAAGGATATTAAAGCTATAAAAATATTGTTACTAAATTATTAATTAACTTGACAACTTTGCATTTTTAGTGAGTCAAGTTATAACATATATCACACATTTATTGAAACAAAAATTCATAGAATTATAATAAAGAATGTGAAATTCTCTTACTGTTACTCAATTGTTATAATAAGTGGTATTAAAAAGAAATTAAAGAAGTAAAAATATGATTTGGCATGCTGAAGAAATGTTCTAATGGGCATTGGTTTCATGGGGTGGAGGAAGTGAATTTCCCAACTCCACAAGTTTCCTAGGACAGGCTATGGATCCCACAGTTTCTCTGGCATACAGGGAATCACATACTAACTGAATTTGTCATTGAATTTTTTAGCCTCTGGCTTTCCTTAAAGTCTGAAAATTCAATACTACATGTAACTGATTAAAAGCTAAGTTTCTCAGAATTGATCAAAACTAGGAAGTGCAGTTTCAATAACTAACTCAAAAATAAACAGGTAAAAAGAAAAAAAAAGGAAAGGCAAAGAAAGATGCACTGAAGTCAAGGAAGGCACAGAAAATCATTTATGTGTACAGGAGATCCAAATTATACTTGAGCTTGAAATTCACCAAATTCACAAGCTCTTTGAAGGATACGGTGTAGAAAGCACTCCACCAGATGTCATCCCTGAGCCTGAACATCAGGCAAATAACTTCCATCTAAGACCCAAGGTTTCATTTTCATCTACTCCATGTTCTTTAAAGGTTTGGTTGTGAAATGGCAAATTTCTATTAATATATGTGTAAGTTTGTTCTTTAGTTGATCCATTTCCCCTCATTTCTTACCAGGGTCCTATTTGGTTTTGGTTTGAATTTTGTACATATTCACCCTGTCCTCCTTCTTTTCTTCCATAGTTAATTGGATTATACATTTTTCATAGTTTATTATTGCCTTTCTGATACAAACAGTAAACCAAAGTTCCCCAGTGATTCTAAAGTTGCCTGCCATCACCATTTTCACAGATCTATCCTATATTCACATTTTTTAGGTTTCCCTTTTTAAAAAAAGTATTCCAAAACAGCCCCATGTTGCAACATGTAGCAATCCCATCACAAGCCTTTCCTGAGGTTCCATCAGAGAGAAACAACCCACAGTGAGAAGTTTTGCCAGTTTTTGTCCCAGGGAACTTGCTCCTAAATGATTTGACATAATTTATATATCATTGCTAAAGGCTCACACTGCATGGTCTTCACCATATTGTAGAGCTGAATTCATATCTTCAAGGACCAGATCACCTTTTCTTAGATGATCTATAGGCTCTCACTAATAATTTCTTATTCCTCATCTGGGTCAGGCCCAACCTTCCACTGAAACCTATTCTAGCCAGTGATGTTCTTGTCTTCCCAGTTGATAAAATATTCACTATCCAGTTCTTATCTGACTATGGGGACATTGAACAACATTGACCACACTGCTGGGTTCTCTCCCATTTCTCTGGGACCCCTATTTCACAGTCTCTACTGGATCTTCTATGCTTAAATTCTGTGCATCTTTTTCTCCTTGTTCCTCTTCTTCTACTCCACACCCTTGTCTAGTTGATCTCATTTACTCTCAGACTTCCATTCACCAGATCAACAGATAAAGACTTCTCAGAGCTTTCTATCCAAGTCTACTGATATTCCCCCAAGATCACTAACAATCATATCCAGTTCATCTTTCTGAAAAATTAGTGCATCATTTCTCCCCTGTCTTTACTTCTCCTATACATGCTCCAGCTTCCATGTTCCTGATTTCGGTGGCATCACATTATCAAAGCCAAGATACAACCTCTCTACCACTCCTGCATCATCCACCAAAGTCTTGATAATTTCCACTTCTCAGTATCTCTCATACCTGCCTTCTGATCCTACTCTGGGCTGTCAATCCTCTTCTGTTCAAGTGACAGAAACTGTATTCTAATGGGTCTTCCTAAAAAGGATGTCTTCGTCTTACTCTTCAATATGCTCTCCATATCTCAGGATTAGAATCCTACCTTTTCCTAGTCTGATGAAAATGGAAAGAACATGTAAATCAACTCTCCATGCTGAAGTATGATGCTTAAATCACAGAAAATCACTTGTGTAATTGTTTGAGTTACAAACTAGCTAAATAGGTTTGAGGAAAACCAGTTTTATTGGAAAGATAAATCATGAATATTCAGTTTGAATACTCCACAGATGTATTTTTGAAAGTGAGACTACCACTTTAAGAAAAACAATCAATGGTACTTTTAGACAATGACAAATGTGAGCATTTGAATAAGAACTATAATTTGGAAGCATTTGTATTCATCAAGTTATCTTGATAGCTTTCCAATATTAAAGACTTCTCTAGTGAGTTTGATTTTGTCATCCTTATTGTTATTACATAATAAGATACATCAACACATTGAGGATGTCTGTATAAGCCAGTGAAGCACTCTTTTTCACATGACCAATGCATGATATTCCAAAAATCTGTTCAAAGTGAAGATAAACCAATAGACTTTAACAAAAAGTAGAATGATTTTCTTTTTTCCTTCTTTCTTTTTATTCATGTAATTATTTAGTACTTGGGATTGAACCCAAGGGCATTGATCACATCTCCAGAGTCTTGCTTAATCACCCAGGCTGGCTTCTTGCAATACTTCCGCCTCAATCTTCCTAGTTGCTGAATTACAGACACATAACACTGCACCCACTCGATGTATTCCTTTATAATGTTTCAGCTTTCATGTTGCAACTTAACATTTAAAAAAACTGACATGTTTTAAATCTGGTATAGTATTAATAAAGACTACCCTCAATAAGAAAACCTATGAACATACTTTTCCTTTTTTAACTACTTATCTATGAAAAGCTGGATTTCTTTGTATTATTCAGCCAAAATCAAAACAAAACATCTTACAACAAATTAAATGCAGAAGAAAAGACTCCAGATGACTTCTACTAAATTAGACAGTAGAATATATTTGGATAGTTATAAATTAAAGCCACTCTTAATGTTAAAAATTAGTATACATGTATATGAACAAATATATGTAATAGCCAGGAATCACATTGGAGGCAGGGAGTGGAGAGTGTGTGAAGTGGGAGAAATACTGGATAAGGATTGGGCTCATGTTATTTTGACATTATATATGCATATGTGAATGTGTAACAACAAATTCCTCTGATATATAAGAACATGCTGAACTAATTAAAAAATCTATTTGTTTTGAAAACTAATATTTTATATTTTATGAAGTTGTGTTAACATGTGATGAGATTACCAATATTTCCGCATTCATTAATAAATAAATAAAGCTTTTCAATTTCATATCTAATATGGTAAAAATCAACAAACAATTCAGTCAAAAATTACATTTTAGTGTCCTGGATAATGCACAAGAATATAAAGAAATATTGGGAAATCAAAATATTTAAAAAATTTTGTCTTGTAAATATGTAATATGTAATATACTGCTGACAAAACCCTAGCTACTTATTGATTGATTGTGATATTACTAATTTAATCTTCCCTGAGATTGAAATTCAAATAATAATTCAGTTATATAGAAATCATTTTTTCTGAACTTTGTCATCCTATTTAAAAAAGATGAATTACTTTAAATTGTTTTCTAAATTTTGTTTCCCATTCTTAAGCTTATTTATCTATAATCCTCAAATTGTAACTCTAGCAAAAAGAGTAAACAAGTACACAAAAAATGTATAGTGAAAGGTCTTCAATGAAGAATTTTTATGGTAACAAAAAATGGAAATAATTATAACAAAATATCCAATTTAAATAAAACATGGTGCATACTTACAAGGATTGGTTTAAATATTACTAAAACAATAACATGTTTGTAGATGTATTAAAGCAGTATTATGACATACAAACTGAAATGCAGTTAACAACATAAATGAAGCCACAATGCATCATAAATGCATGAATTTCCCTCTCCTGAACTTCCCACTCCAAAGTCTTGAAGTATAGACAAATTATTAAAAAGATAGAAATGTATAAGGATATAAC
>PVKS010041852.1:0-15761 GCA_004027875.1 Aplodontia rufa
GTAATATCCAGAATCTATACACATTTTATATTATTTTGTTAAAAACTTGTATGGTTGTTCAAAAATAAAAAAAAAACTAGGGATGAGCCCACCATATGATCCTGCTATTCCTCTCCTGGGTATTTTTCCAGGGGATTTAGAATCAGCATACTATAGTGACACAGTGAAATCAATGTTCATAGCAGTTAAATTTACAATAGCTAAATTATGGAAACAACCCAGATGCCCCACTGGATGAATGGATCCAAAAACTGTGGTACATATATACCATGGAGTTTTACTCAGCAATTAGAAACAATGATATTGCAGCCTTTGAAGGTAAATGGATGGCTATGGAAAAAACTATGCTGAGTAAAATCAGCTTAACCCAGAGAACCAAGGGTCAAATGTCTTCACTCATCTACGGAGGCTGGAACTCGACCCTGGCCATTGAGAGTGGAATTATTAAGCAAGGTATATGATGAAGTAGTCAGCAATCACCCCAGCAGTTGAAATAACTAAATAATTAATTGCCTGAAGGCTTCTTTTATGATTTGAAACTTCCCTGAAATATAATTAATAGTTCCACTTAGGGGACTGGAGCAGTGGCTCTGCAGTTATGGCACTTGCCTGCCATGAGCAAGTTCGCAGGTTCATTTCTGAGTTCAATGACTTTACATAGGTAGCTTGAGATGAACCATGGTGGGAATATTTTCACCATGGAAATTATCTAAAGCTACAAATCAAGTCTTGACTTACTATTTTGTCAACTGTAACAATTGTGTTAATATCTCTATCAGAGAATTTGAGTGCTTACCTGGCATGTATGAGGAGCAGGGTTCAAACCCCAGCACCATTTACGCAACTAAATATCCACAGAACAAAAACAAAGGCCAGATGAAAAACTAAATAAAGTTAATTCCCTCTCTCTCTCTCTCTCTGTGTCTCCAAAAAGGAAAAAAAAATAGTAGTGAACAGCTGGACACAACGGCACATGGCACACTCTTGTAATCCCAGCAGCTCTGGAGGCTGAGGCAAGAGGATCACAAATTCAAGATCAGCCTCAGCAACTAAGCAGTGCCCTAAGCAACTAAGCAAGACCCTGTCTCAAAATAAAAATAAATAAATTATACAAAAGGGCTGGGGAAGTGGCTCTGGGGTGAGCATCAATGGATTCAATCCCCCGTGTCAAAAAAAAAATGTACTGAAGAAAATGCTATCATATATGCATTAAACGTAACAGGTCTCATACCTGTAGCTATTAAATTATGACAAGAACAAAAGAATCAAAGCTATCTTCTTGTATTTGAAAACAATGATTAATCAAAGAAATTACTCATGTCTTTCCAAAATACACCCACTCCATTCCAACATATGTCTACTCATTCCAAAACACATCTCCATTTTTGTTTCACTTATTAACATAAATGAAAATACCAATCCGTGTTCATGTTGGAACTCTTCTTGCTCGTTAATTGCAACTACAAGTTGGCTAGAGATACAAGCAAAATCAATAAAAGAATTCTGTGAAAAATCAATCAGCTGCGTGGAATTTGCTGTACAGTATTTTATCTTTATTTATAAAGTTTATGTTATACTCCCTCTATCATTAAACTGTATTTAAAAACTTATGCACACACATAGGCATGTATTTTGGATCTCTTGGGAGTTAAGAAGAGAAAAAAGCACCCTCATCCAGAGAATCCTTAAAGGTTGGAATACAGGTTATATAGAAAATCTCAAGGATCTTTAAACCCACAAAAAATTCATAGTAATAAAAATGGAGTTGGAGAGCAATATGCTATATTTTATAAAATATTTGAAATGAAATTTTTCAGTGATTTAATAAGAAAGTTAATTTATTGTGGTTGATGCTGTTGAAAACAGTTTATCTTTTATTTAAAAACTGGAATCAGCTGGAGTCCAACTCATGTTAACTAGGGTCTGATTTGTGATGGCCTCTATCTGATTTATGATTGCTTCAGTCAGCCGTTTATAAGGTTGCCTGACTGTAGAGATGACACGAGTAGATAACAGACTGCATTTTCCACAACCTGAGCCTGGGCTCCCAAAACACTTTGATACAGTCATAGACAGGCTGTATGGTGAAAACTCTGTTCAGTTTATGGCGTCGGCTATAGCCACAAGAAACTCTAAGTAGATGTGGCCTGTGCTTCAGTTGATGTTTCCCTGGATCCTTGGATTTGTTTTTCTTTGCAATATTAGAGATGGAACCAAGGACTCTGCGCATGCCAGGCAATCACTCCACTGCTGAACTATATCCCGAGCCCTCTCTCTCTCTCTCTCTTTTTTTTTTTTTTTTTTTTTTTGGAGACAGATTCTCACTTGGTGCCCAGGCTGGCCTCAAGCTTGTGATCCTCCTGCCTCAGCTTCCTGAGTAGTTAGGATTAAGTGTATGTGACCAACCTGGGTCTTTGCACTATTTTCTTGAGCGCAGGCTCCCAGTGGACTTTTACTTCTGACAGAGTATTCCTACATCCCCTTAAAGAAAGGTTGCCACAGGCTGTCAGAATCTGCTCTGTTTGTACAAGAAAAGCTGGGAAGTTCCTGGGAACTTGTGTTCAGGCCAACTTTTACCCAAAGACTGCTGAGTACAAGGGTAGAAATAGCCCAGTTCCCTTGCCCCTGATTAGCACTACTCAGAGAAAATGGCTTATCCTGTCTCCAGATATCCTCCTATGGGACTGAATCTAAGCTACCCTCCTGCTTCTCTGACTTCTCCCACATCCCAGATCCCACTCCCCTATTTCTCTACCATTTTTTTTTTTTTTTTGCAGTGAGACATTTCCTGATAAATCATTTTCATGTGAATATTTAGGATCTGTTCCTAGGGAGCTCAACCTCAGACAACGACTGTGTTTCATATGATGTCTCTACCCTCATTTAGCACTTCTTAGTCACAACTAAGATTGTACGCACCCAGGTCAAAAAGCAGTCCATCTGGAGGCTGGCCAGCAGACTGAGGTGGCCCTGAACAAAAGCCAATCTAGGCAGATCCTCTCTCTTGGGAGGTTTGATCTTGAGTCATACAGAGAGTGATTGAGTCATCATATTTGATGTTGCAAAACTCTGGTTGAGATTCGTGTACTTGGTCCACAAGGAGTAACGAGATAGAGATAACCATGTCGTTAGGTTATATCATCCTGAATGACTTTCCATTGTCCAAGTCTCCTCTTGTTTCCTTGTACAAAATATATAATGATCCTCATTACTCAAGCTCATTGAATATCTCTGGTTTTTGAAATGCCAAAAATGCAAGCTAGAACTCACCTCATTGATAGAATCAATTTTCTGGCCACTTCCTGCCAAATTCTTCAAGGAATGGGCAATGAAAAGTATCAAGAAGGCCATAATGATTCAAGCACAAGCAACATGGAACCAAATTAGTATTCAGATAGGTTGGATAATGAGGGTGGAAGAGAAACTGTTTGGGACTAGAAAATGCTGAAAGAAATCAGATCCATGTTCTTGCTTAATATAGGAAAAAAGAAGCAGTTTAATCCTTTTCTATCTTACATAACTTCTTGCAGCAGCCAAGTTGAGGCTATCAAATTGGAGAGGAGGTACGAGGAAAGAAGAGTGAAAAGGCTAGAATTCAAGAGTATTAAAGAAACTACAGAATCTTGGGGCTGGAGCGGTTGCTCAGCGGTTAGGGTGCTTCACCAGCATGTGCAAGTACACAGGTTCAAACCCCAGCACCCACATACACAACTAAAATTCATTGAAAACCATGTGAAAAACTCAATAAAAATTGATTCTCTGTCTCTCTCTCACACACACTGTCCTTCTATCTTAAAAAAGAAGAAAAGAAGAGAAATTATAGAATCTTAGTTCTATGGAGCCCTTTGGCTTAGAGTTACCCTAAATTTTTGGGTGACTTTTGCTCAAGAAAGTGGCCTATACTTAGATTAAAAAGGAGCTCCCAACCCAACTCAGCTCACTAGCACCAAAAAAACAAAGAGAGAGAGAGAGAGAGAGAGAGAGACCAGAAAGGGCAGGCATCTTTGTTCAGAAATGCAGATTGAATACACTTTGAGGTATCAGGCCTGGAAGGGTGTGGAGCAGAGAAGTAGCAAGACTACAATGCTCCATACTAAAAACAGAAATCCAACATTTCACGGACACAAGAAAATGCAAATATATTTCATGCTTGCCTAGAATCAGCTGCAACCTCTCTAGCTACACACCCCATATTTTTCTACAATATCCTAAGTGCTCCAATAATTAGCTTATCAAAATCACAATATGCAAACATTTCTGCTCTGCTAGAACATTCCCAAGTGCAGGATATGACACATCAGAATTGCCCAGAGAGCCTTTTAAATGCAGATTTCACTGTCTCATCCGAGGAGTATCTGACTCAGTAATACAAATGAAGGTGGCTGTGAGGGAGCTGGGAATCCATGTGAATTGTATTACAAAAGAAAAGTTTATTTGGATTTCAGCAAGGATACTGATCTTACATTTCATTCCGATGGCTGTTACTTAACATTCATCTTGATTTATAAAAGCAAAAAAGCTAATCAAACTCTACACTGATTCCCTTTCAGATGGGTAGTTCCATAAGTACACAGCCCAACTCTACCACTCAGTTGCCACTATTTCGCATAGCTATTTATAGGTCTAATTTAAGTTGAAGTCTTTTAAAGCATCCAGGAAGAACACTGAAATCCCGCCTGTTGATCCCTTGTCTGCCCCATGGAGCACATGCAGTCTTTGGAAAGAGGTTTCAGATAACAGTAGTGAGTACAATCACAAGAAGTGAAAGCCAGAAGGATCTTAACAGCTTCCTTTGTTAGATGAGGAAACTAAGGCCAACAAGTTCAATGATCTGCCCAAAGTCACCCATGCGACTTGAGACAAATGTCTGTAACATCCTTTTGTAGCTCCTGTACCCAGGAGGCCTGACCTGAGCGTTCTCACTGGAGTTTATTTCTGGCACAGTTCTGTAAAGAATAGTTGCAGCCAAGCTGACATAGGTAGGCGTTCCTCTCTCTGACATCACCCTACCTCAGAGTACAGCTCCTTTCCCACTCTGCTTGATCAGACCCTAGCTGTAAAGGATCCATCTGTCTCTGCCTGGAAGCTTCTCTAAGAAAAAGCTTTTTCAAAATGTAAAAGCAAAACCAAGAAAACCAAAATAGCCCGAAAGTATACTTTGTCATCCTCAAAATACCCTAATGTCACCTCATTTACCTAAATCTCTGGAACCCTTTTACACAAGTCTTCTAAGAAGATATTTGCATGGCTTGAAAGATCGTTGTGTTGAAGGTTTGGTTGGCAGCCTGTAGCACCGTTAGGAGGTGGTGGAACATCTAGGAGGTAGGTCCTAGTAGGAAAAAGTTAGATCACTGGGGGGTGTGCCCTTGAAGGAAATATTGGGACCCTCTTTCTCTGCTTCCTGGCTGACATGAGGTGAACAACCTCTCTGCCACATACTACCAAAAGGATATACTGTGGTGTCACAGGCCCAAAGTGTTAAGGCCCGGTGACCATGAACTGAGCCTCTGAAACCATGAATGAAAAGAAAACTTTCTTCCTTTTAATTTGAGTATTTCAGGTCTTTGTCACAATGATGGAAAGCTAAATAACATAATATACCTGTATACTTTATTTTACATACACACACACACACACACACACACACACAAATCCTACAGGCAATCTTAAGCCATTTCTCTACTCTAAGAGGCAAGAGGTATTACTCATATCTTCCCACAAATGAAGAAGTATTCCACTTGCTTCCACCCCACCCTTTGATGTCACCAATGCTCTGAGGACAGTCATCATGACTTTGTTGAGAATTCAAGGCAGGATGCTCTATCATTGATTCCTTATAGGAATCCAGGCCTAAAGAAACCCAGATAAATGTAACTGTCCTACAGGACAGCATAGCGTGCACACACACAGTCAAATGTTGGTCACCCAGCACTCATACTTGAATGAGTTGCAAATGATTTACGGATCCCTCAGTCTTTCAGCTTGAGCCCTTTGCTTCTGGCTTTGGAAATTTTCTTTTGCATAAACCAATCTGCCAAATAAATGCTCCCTTTCTTTCTGTGCTGTGGTGTGGAAAGGATTGAGAAGAGCTGCTCTGGACACACATTTGCTAAGCATTTCTAAAAATCATAGTTATCTTCTACAGCAACTTCCTTAGCCCCATCTGAGTTCCCCTCCATAGCTAGGCAGCTGCATGCTCAGACCATGAAAAGAATGACAGCAGACAGTTTTCTGTCTACAATGGCCCCCATGGCATTTTGAAAAGCTCAAGGCTTAGATTTCTAGTTGTGGTATTTCTCTACACTTGCACAAACCATTGGACAAGTCATTTTAACCTCTGTGAAACTCAGTTTTCTCATCTATAAAATTGTGATAATAATAGCAAATTCATGGGTTGCAGGTGAAATAATTTCTTCCTTCTTCTCTATAGATCATGTGGCCACTTCCACAGAACAAGAGAGAATAATGGGGAGAGTGCCTGGGAACCTTCACAGCCACACATGGCAGCTCTTTCCTCCCAGTCTCCTCCTCCCACAGGGCCTGGTGGAAGGGAAACACTGTGGTATCTTGCAGCAGAACCACGGCAAGACAGAATTTAATTATACAGGGCTGCTGTGCAGCCGCAACATTGGATGAGCTCATCAGTTCTTACAGAAAACGACCAAGGTCTTCTTGAAAGGTGACAACTATTTTAAAATAGCTGGGCTTTTTTTTCTAAAGTGTTTTCCTCTCTCTCCTCCTAGCTTAAGGCAGAGTGACCCATGATCTAATTTAGATCAGGTTCTATTGTGGCTCATGGAGCTGATCTGTCCTCTGCCAGCTGTGTACTCCCGATGTTCCCATGCATTTCCAAGCACACAGATTACTGATAATAATATAAGCACATTATTTGATTCCTGACATACAGACCCAGGAAGTTTAAATATTTTTTCCTGCTGGTAAGGATGTAAAAAAAAGAACTATCATATACTCTTGGCAATAACGTAAATTAGTAAAGTCATCACAGAAATTAGTGTGGAGCTTCCTCAATAACCAGAAATAGAACTACCATGTGACCCAGAAATTCCATTAGTGGGTATATATGTTTATTGTAGCACTATTCACAACAGCCAAGATATGTATTCAAAAAAGGTGTTCATCAGTGAATGAGTGGATAAAGATAAATATTGGATAAAGAAAATGGAGTATATATGCTTGTTTATGGATGGATGTTTATACGCATACATCCATCCATAAACAAAACGAAATTCTGTCATTTGAGGGAACATGATTGGAACTGGAGGACATTGCTAAATGAAATAAGCCAGGCCTGGAAAGACAAATACTGCACGTTCTCACATATATTTGGAAGCTAAGATTGATCTCAAAAAAGAATAATGATTACCAGAGCCCGAGAAGGATGTGGGGAAGGGGAGATGGAGAGAGGATGGTAAATGGATATGGAGGTACAGTTCAATAAGAGGAATAATAACGAATCCTATACACCACAGTGGGATAGCTGTGTATGACAATAATTAATTTAACATTTCAGAACAATTAATCAAATTTTGGATGTTCCCGTCACAAAGAAACATAGGTGCCAATTTGCCAATTACCCTGATCTGATCATTACATATTGCATACATGTATTGAAATGCTACAATGTACCCAATAACCACACATAATTACTATGCATCAATTAAAAACATATTATTAAAAATAATAGAGTTTTGACTATAGTCTTTCTTTGGAATAAGCAAGACAAAACTGCAAAGATGAGTCTGCCTTGGATATGAAGATGTGTTGTTAGGAGCCACGGGGCAATGAGAAGAGAAATACTCTCAGTTGGGTCTGGGTTATCACTAAGAGGCAAGGCTGCCCCTTTCTCCAGCCCATGGAGACCACTGGACTGTCGGAGAAAACCAACAAAGGGGCTGAGCATGTTCCAAGGAGCCCGTGGGCACCCAGGTGATTTGTGGACATTGGTTTCCACTCTTCAACTTCAATGCGTGCTCATTCTTACAGCTTATCTGCCTGGGTTGGAATAGGGTCAGGGAGCCTTTCTGGGTCTCTGTTCCTTTAACAAAAACTCTTCTTCCTTCTGTGGCAGTGTGTTGCCCTCAGGTGTAAACCATCCTAGGGTAACAAACAGAGGAACAATTCAAAACCTTGGAAATGGGTTCAGGAAGTGTATCACTGTAATGACCAGGTCATGCATTCTTTTTACCAGTAAAGTGGTTTCCAGTTTGTTTTCCTCAAAATGAAAGGAGGAACTAGACAGTTGTCCATTCACCAAATAATATTTGATGATGGGTTATCTTATTGTTTTTGGCATATAATTCAGAAGGAGTTCTATTTTAAATCAAGTTATACTGATATAAGATTACCACTTCCAGTCCTATCTTCTAATCTGTTTGAACATGGTTTCTCAGCAATAACATCTATAAAAATAAGACTTTAGGATAGAATTGACACTGAAACCCAGTTCAGTTTAACAACAATAGTTTACATGCATGTATAATAATAGCTCACTAAACAAAGGCATTAATATTTCATTAGTTGCATTAATAGTAAAAAAATTGCTTGAGGAGTTCAACAATAAAATTAAAATTTAAGATCAACCACATACTGAAAGTGAAAAAAAAGAAACTTAAATTTTTATACTGTGAGACTTATTTAAGGACCTTATTTAAAGTCTCTTTATTTAAAGGTTCTTATTTTAAATTCTTATAAAAAATAGACATTTTAAAATTTCATTTGTGTGCATATTTTTTGCAGCAAAGTAACTTGATAAGATGATCAAGGGGAGATTTTCAAGCCTAAATAAACATTGCATTAAAATAAAATTTTGTGAGGGAAGTAGAATGGGAAAATGAGTTCAAGAAATGATGTAAAATTTTCTCACCTTTAAGAAAAGCTTGTCCATTTATTTATTTCAAAGAGAGAGGGGCAGTAAGAGAGAGAGAGAGAGAGAGTATCAATTTTTATTTAGTTTTTCATGTGGCTTTCATTGCTCCAACACTTCATTGTGTATGTGGTGATGGGGTTCAAACCAGTGTACTCATGCACACCAGGCAAGCGCTGTAACCGCTGAGCCACTGCTCCAGCCCCTTGTCTATTTTTAAAAGGATGATGGTGGGTATCCTTCACTCTGCCATTTAACTGAATGCACTGAAAAGAATAATGTAACAGCTTTACTTTAACTATCAATGTTTGTAGCTTTGACACAACTGAAATGTCAACTTTCAAGAGGGAAAGGTAACATGACATCTTCCAAAATTCCTTTAAGATTGCATAGGCCCAGAACTCTAAAAGCCTCTACTCCCATGCGATGGTGACCCAGCTTTTCCTGTTCCGGCTCCCAAGGCATTTTTATCCACTTTCCAAATTGCCATCTCAAGGTTGCTGATCACTGTCCTGTGAGAAAAGGTCAGCACAGGAATGCTGTATTCATGAAACAGACACATTCTGGAGTTAAGATTTTAAGTCTCTATCTTTCTGTAAAATGTAGAAATAATTTGAGCAGTTACAGGATCCTTTTTCCAGGTATGGCTTTGAGATAAGGGAGGTGACAAAACTGATATTTGGATGTTAGGTAAAACAAGAGCAGTTCTTGGGCAACACGAGCTACATCTGGAATGGAAGGAAAGATAACTTCAGGGCAGAGTGAAGGTGGTTGGCACCCATTAGTGTTTGGCCATGAATGAGAGGGAGCAGAAAAAGGGGGTGGAGGTGCCAGGTCAGAGATGGCCTTGGGGGGGCCTATGCGTCCTTCCCCACCCATGCCTAGGTTCTTCAGCACCTGCAGATGAATCCACCCTCTCCTCAAGGTTACCAGGGGTCAGGATCCCTGTTTACCTTCAAGGACAATGATGTGACTGTAACATAAGTTCCTTTGCTGACATGATCAGTCCCAGAATCCCAAGCCCAGCATGGAACTGTGCACCTGAAACTGAGCAGGGTGTGCCACAAGGTCGGAAAACCCTGCCAGAAAGTCGAAATTAAAACTAAAGCAACTGACTGGTTGCAGATCTGGCCTGAGTTTGAGAAAGGACCAGAAAGTAGCACACAGGAGGCTCCAAGCCTTGTGAAGTCAGGAAGGGAGTTCAGTGACCAAAATAGGCGAACGAAAGCAGAACTGGACCGGATGGAGGAACACTTAGTCAGCTGTATTGCTGAGGTCTGTCCTGTTTGCTTTCAATCCAGTAGAATCAAATAGAAATTGTAACAGATGACTTAGATCACGTGCAGTGTCACAAGTGCATTATATTACAAAATTTTGCTTGTCTTACACAGCACACAGGCATACTCATTAGCATTCTTGTTTTAACATAGATTTTTTTGTTTTAATGCTACATTCATGATTAGAGAGCTTTGTTCAGGGGTACTTCAGTAATACATTAGCTTACTCATTTTACCATTAGAAAATTCAGAAATAATATTAATATAAACCACAGTAGGCATTTCCTAGCTATAGTGGATGTCTCTTGGGATACCTGCTTAGGCCCTGATTTTAAGAAAATTCGCTTCCTCTGTGTTCAAAAATGGCCCACACAAAGCCCCATGGATACACACTTGCCCTCAAATTGTAATCCATGGACCAATAGCATCCCCTGGGAGCTCATTTTTAAGAAATGCACAATCCAAGATTCTGCCTCTATGAAAGATCTGTAGACACAGGAATTTAGAAGCAATTCAACTGACTGAACACTAAAGTGTGTGAAATACGGGACAATATGACACCGCTGCTCTGGATGCAGACACCAGGTGAGAGGTGGACACCTGATGCAGACCATGCCAACCAAAATCTCCTTTGGGAATCTTAACTGAGACAACAGTGGCCCAGAGGAAAGACACAGCTCTAGAGCAAAGGTCTAGAGTCCTGTTGTAGTCCAGGCATAGTGGCACACCCTGAAATCCCAACAACTTGGGAGGCTAAGGCTGGAGGATCACAAATTCCAGGCCAGCTGCAGCAATTTAGCAAGGTCCTGTCTCAAAATAAAAGAAAAAGGGCTGGAGATATAGTTCCGTGGTAGAGCATCCCTGGGTTCAAGTTCTATAACAGATGCACATACACACACACACAGTCCTGCTCTGGTCCTTGGCTGCCATCCTTCCTGAGATGTCTTATGATAATACATAGTTGGCCATCTGTATCTGTGGGCTCCTACACTCCACAGATTCAACCAACAGCAGACTGAAAATATTTGAGAAAATATTTCATTTGTGCTTAGCATGTGCAGACTTTTTTCTTGACATTAGTCTCTAAAAAATGTGTATAACAAAGACTTATATAGCATTTACATTGCTTAGGTATCATGAAAAATCTAGAGATGATTTAACATTTACAGGAGGGTATGCATAGGCTATATGCTAAGGTTAAGCCATTTTAGTAAAACACCCATAGAATTTTAGCATCCTTAGGAGGTCATAGAACGAATCTCCCACAGAAACCAAGGGAGGACTGTACTGAATTGGACAAACAGTATATTTTAAGTGATCTGGAACATCTTGGACTTTTAGTTACTCACAAATACGTGTGGGTGTGTATGTGCACAAACATTGTACATATGTGTGTGTCCATCATAACAAAAGAAAACTACAGACCAATATCCCTTATGAATATAGATATAAAACAATTCTGAACAAAATATTAACAACCAAATACAACAAAATATTAAAAAGATTATATACCATGGTCAAGAGGAATTCACGCAAGGAATCAAGGGAGGAACATCATTTTTAACAAAGCAATCAATGAAATACATTGCATTAATAAAACAAAGGAGAAAATCTACATGGTCCTCTCTATTGGTTCATTAAAAAGCACTTGACAAGATCCAACATCCTTTATTTGTAAAAATGCTTAAAAAGCTAGGAGTAAAAATAAACTTCATTAACAGAATAAAGGTATTTATGAAAAACATGTAGTTAAAATGTCCACGGTGAAAGATTTTCAAGTTTTCCTCCTAATATTAAGAACAAGGTAGGGTTCCCTGCTTTCACCATTGCTACTCGACATTCTATTATAACTCCTAATCAGAGTAGTTAGGTAAGAAAAATAGACAAAAGGCATCCTAATAGGAAAGGAAAACTCAAAACTATCTCTATTCATGATTCCCCTATCCCAAAGAATCCAAAGAAACCTAACCAAGCAAACATTTACAAATCCAGAAAAATTCCATGTGTGATCAACATACAAAAACCAGTAGTGTTTCTATACACCAGCAATGACCAATCTGAAAAGTAAATTATGAAAACAATTTCAGGGGCTGGAGCAGCGTCTCAGCAGTTATGGTGCTTTCCTGGCATGTGCAAGGACGTGGGTTCAAACCAGCACCACATACATAACAAAATGTTGGAGAAACAAAAGGCATATGAAAAATTAAATAAAATTGATTCTTTCTTTAAAAGAAAAAAAAAGAAAGCAATTTCATTAACAACAGCATCCAAAAGAACAAAATACTGAGGAATAATTTAAGTAAGGAGGAGATATTCTATACACTGAAATCTATAAAACATTGATTGCTAAAAGAAATTCAAGAAGAACTAAATAAATGGAAAGACTCCCCACATTCAATAAATTGGAAGACTTATGTTGTTATGAGGACAATATTACTCAAAGTAATCTCCAGATTCAAAACAATCCCTATATCATAATGTCAATATCCTTTTTAAATTTTTTTTTAAGAAACAAAAAGCCAATTCTCAAATTCATATGGAATTCAAGGGGCTCTGAATAGCCAAAACAATCATAAAAACACAGAACTAATTTGAAGGATTCACATTTCTCAGTTTCAAAGCTTGCTACAGAACAAATCAAGACACTTTGGGACCATCAAAAAGTCATAGAGATCAACAGAACAGAATTGAGAGTCCAAAAATAAACCTATATATTTGTGGTCAATTGATTTTCAATAGGAGTGCCAAGATCATTCAGTGGAAAAGAATAGTCTTTTCAACAAATGGTCCCCAGACAACTGAATATCCATTGCAAGAGATTAAAGTTGAACTTCTGTCTCACACCATATACAAAAAATTAACCAAACTGGACCAATGGCTTAAATGTGAGGGATAAATCACAAAACTTAGAATAAAACAGAGGTAAATATCCATGCCCTTCCTATGGTAGTAGATTCTTATATGTGATGTTGAAAACACCATCAACAAATAAACAAATAAGGCTTAATTAAAATTTAAAATGATGGAGAATCAAAAGACATTATCAAGAGAATGGAAAACAACCTTCAGAATGGAAGAAAATATTTGCAAACCGTATGTGTGATAAGGATCAACTCTAGAATATATACCAAACTCTTACAACTTAACAATAAAAAGGTAAACCTACCACTTAGAAAATGGGCAAAGGACTAATAGAGACAATTCCTCGTAGAAGACATACAAGTGGCCAATAAGCTCATGAGAAAATGATGAACATCATTAGGGAAATTTGAATCAACCCAATGAGGTACCACTTCACACCTACTATAACAGCTATAAATAAAAAAAAAATAACCATGTGCATTGCTGCTGGGAATCTAAAACGGTGCAGCCACTGTGGAACACAGTATAATGATTCCTCAAAAAGTTAAACATAAAATATTATCATATGACCCAGCAATTCCACTCCAAAGGTAGGTACCCTGAGGGACTGAAAAGATATATTTAAGCAAATACACATACACACACGTCCATAACAGAAATACCAGTGAAAGAATGAATGGAATTTTTAAAAATGCTATGTACATACAAAGGGTCTGCACATACAACATTCATAATATCTGTGTACTTTATGAGTATTATGCTAAGTAAAAGAAGTCAGAAACAAAAAATATTATATATATTTTTTTTGTACCAAGGATTGGATCTGTTTGCACTTAGCCACTGAGCCACATCCCCCTCCCGTTAAAACAAATTTATTTAGAGGCAGGGCCTCATCAAGTTGCTTAGGGCCTTGCTAAGATGCTGAGGCTGGCATTGAACTTGTGATCCTCCTGCCTTAGCCTCTCCAGCCTCGAGGATTACAGGTGTTCACCACAGTCCCTGGTATATGATGCCATTTATGTGAGAAATCTAGATTAGGTATATCCATGGAGACAACAGGATTGTTGGTTGTCAGGAGCTGGTGAAATGGGCAAATAGGGAAAATTGTTAATAGGTAGGAAGTTTTTCTTTTGAATTGATAAAAGTAAGAAATAGAGGGGCTGGAGCAATGGCTCAGCAGTTTCAGCACTTGCCTGGCATGCGTGAGGACATGAGTTCGAGCCCCAGCACCACGTACACAACTGAGCGTTGGAGCAATGAAATTCACACAAAAAACTAACTAAAAATTGATTTTCTCTCTCTCTCTCTCTCTCTCTCTCACTGTCCCTCTCTCTCTAAAAAAAGGAGAGCTAGAGGTAGTGTTTGTACAACACTGAATGGATCAAATGCCATTAGATAGTTCACTCTAAAAGCGTCAATTTTGAATGTGCATTTTATCTCAATTTTAAATATATGTGTATAGAGAAACAAAGAAAGAGATAAAGGGAAATACTATGAAGAATGTTATGGTTTAGATATGAGGTGTGCCCCAAAAGCTCATGTATGAGACAATACAAGAACATCCAGAGATGAAATGATTGGGTTACAAGAGCCTTAACTTAATCAGTGAATTGATCCTGTTAGGGTTTAAGTGGGTGGTAACTGTAGGCAGGGAAGGTGTGGCTGGGGGCATGGGTCACTGGGGGCAAGCCGTTGGAGTATATATTTTGTCTGTGATAAGGGGAGAGCACTCTCTCTCTCTCTCCCCCTCCCCTTGCTGGGTCCATGTCCTGAGCTGCTTTGCTCCACCAGGCTCTTTGGCCAATGGTTCTGCCTCATCTTAGGTCCAGAGCAATGGAGTCAGCTCTTTATGGACTGAGACCTCTAAAACCATGAGCCCCAGATAAACTTTTTCCTCCTTTAACATTGTTCTTGTCAGGTCTTTTGGTCACATTGGTGAAAAAGCTAACTAAAAACCAAGTACTTATGTGATTATATGATTTTGTATAGTACTCAATCCTGTTCTAAAGGTCTTATTATGTATCCCGTTTTACAGTTGAAAAAAACTGAGATTTAGAGAGCTAGATGAGTCTGCCCCGTGTTAAATAGTTTGTGATGCACTGGAATTTGAATTCATGTTCCTCTGACCCTTGGGCTATTTGTCAGGAGAAACTTGATTTTTTGCTTAAAGTTAACTGTATCTCTGGACGCTGGACCCTTCACTCTTAGAGCAACCCATCAGGCACAAATGACAGAGACAAGAGAATTCATGTCATGATCCCTTGCCTAGAACCCAAAGTCAACAGCATTGATGGATCATTACTTCCCATGCAGGGATTCAAGTTGCAACACAAATCTATAGAGGTTGGCATGTGTTATGTAATTTCATTGGCTCAGAGTTTTGGTAATTTGAACCTTTGTGTTTCTTTCCAGGTATGCATGGTTGACTAAAAATAAAATAACATCTAAGAACATGTTCCTGAATTCAATATGAGCTAATATTTAGTGAATGCTATGCTTGATAAAGATGCCTGGGCTTTTGAGGGGACCATTCTGGGACCTTGAGAAAGATTAGTTTTCCTCTAAATTAAAAGAATTAAATTGTTCTCTTTCATTATAACTACACACATCTAGACCACCCCATATTTGGATTTCATACAAATGAAAGAATAATAAGTAGACTTGTAACTAGTAAGGATGCTAAATAACCTTATTTTAATTTCTGCCTTATTCTGGCATACATGACCTATCCCCCCCCC
>PVKS010041853.1:0-15763 GCA_004027875.1 Aplodontia rufa
GAGAAAGCCTTTGCCTACTCCCAAATGTTGAAGTGTTGGACCAATTTTTTCTTCTATCAACTGCAACGTCGCTGGTTTAATACCAAACTCCTTGATCCATTTTGATTTGATTCTTGTGCAAGGAGAAAGATATGGGTCTACTTTCAACTTTCTGCAGGTGGATGACCAGTTTGTCCAGCACCATTTGTTGAAGAGGCTGTCACTCCTCCATGTAATGTTTTGTCCCCCTTTGTCAAAAATCAGATGTTTAAAGATTTGAGGATTTGTTTCGGGGTCTTCTATCCTATTCCATTGGAAAGACGTCCCATGCTCTTGGATAGGCAGAATTAATATAATAAAAATGGCCATTCTGCCAAAAGCTTTATATAGATTTAATGCTATCCCTATAAAGATACTTATGTCATTCTTTAAAGACATAGAAAAAGCAATTCTCAAATTCATTTGGAACAACAAGAAACCAAGAATTGCCAAAGCACTATTAAGCAAGAAAGATGAAACAGGGGGTTTTGCCATTCCAGATCTAAAACTATACTATAGAGCCATAGTAACAAACACATCAAGAATTTTTAAAGTACAATAAAACAAATATATATACTATAGTATCTCCAAAAACATAGTCAATGATTTTTATTTTCAAACTTTTTGATTACTTTTCTTTTAGTTTTATTCTTTTTATTTTCATGTTTGTGATAATATTTGCAGCTTTACACCTTGCCTATTATGTTCTGTATTGTACGTATACCTTCTCTTATTAGAATGTTTGCTATTCATGAATTTGCCCAAGAAGATTCAAAATTATTCTGAGATAAGACAGAAACACAAAATGTAGATGTTTTTTCCAAAGTACATCTTGTAATCTATATGAAAGAGATTGTATAATAAATAACACCAAGTGTCTATGTTCAAACAATATGTACTTATCCAAAAGAACTAAAATCAGCCTATAATAGTGATACAGGCACATTAATGTCCACAGCAGCACAACTCACAATAACCAAGTTCTGGAACCAGCCCAGATGCACGTCAAAGAACAAATGTATAAAGAAAATGTAGTATGTATACATATTGGAGTTTTACTCAGCCATGAAGAGGAATGGAATTATGCAATTTGCTGGTAAATGGATTGAATTTGAGAATCACGTTCAGTAAAATTAACCTGGCTCTGAAATTTAAGGCCTGATTGTTTTTCTTATGTATGGAAACTAGACCAAAATAAGAGGAAAAAAGAGGTTAGGGAAGCATTCTATAAAAGAGAGCTTAGAGGATTAGGGGAAAGTGATATTTGAGGTGGGAGGAGGGATGGGAAAAGAGAAGAATGGCAGAAAGAAATGAATCAAATTACACTATGTTCATACATGAATATACCACAGTTAATTTCACTTTTATGTATACTTAAAAATCACTAATTTAATATGCTATAAATAAATAATAAGAAAACAAGCAGAGTAGAGGAAAGAGAACAGAGTGATGGAAGAAGAGGAAGTACTAGGAACTGAAGAGAAACAAATTATTTTTTTAATGCTTATGTGTTTATGTCAACATTATACAGTATGTCAGTATTATACAAAACTAGTGCACTAATAAAAATAAAGGGAAAATCAGGAATGGTTGGGGTCCCTAGGAAAGGCTTACTCCCAGTCAGGAAATCTGAATGGTCCATAGTAAGGTAGGAAGAATTTGATGAAGAAAAAAGGAAGGGGCCAGATCATTATATCAGGGAGACCACAGGATCACAGTTGCTTAAGTGAGGTGTCCATAATTTGTAGAAATGATTCAGTGGGAATAGAGAAGAAATTAAACTGCCCATTCACCTAAGATCTGCTTGTGAGCAGGCGTGTGTGTGTGTGTGTGTGTGTGTGTGTGTGTGTGACTAAGGACTGGGAATTATTTAAAACTAGCAAAGTATTTTTTCTCAATTCTAACTGAATCAAGAATTTAGAAGGAGATAAAACAAGTAAAAGTTGTGCCCATTACCAAATTCTTCTTTCAGAGATCAAGAAGGAATAAAACTATTATGTGTGTGGTGGAATCCTAGAAATGATCATAGGAATAATTGTGTTGTTTTTGCATGAAATTTAATTCCTTGAATGAGTAATGTTTCTTTGTGTCTAAAGCATGTAACTGTTTTCTTTCATAAGCATTCTTATTTTTTAAATTTCAAATGGTATCTAACTTTATAAATTTTACTTAGAAATTAAAATTTTTAAAAATCACAAAAGTTAGTTGATTTAGTAAATTGACTCAGTCAGGAGGGGCAAAGTTATGTGTACAACACTTTTCTTCAGAGTGAGTGTGGAATTACTCTGAATGCCCTTTGATAATGAAAACAGAAAATATTGATTCCTTTTAACTCCTACTGGTTCCTTCTGAGTACTTCTCTTTGATTCATCAATGATCTTTGTAGGCAATATTCACCATTTATTCTTCAATAAAGACACATGCGTTTTTTTTAATCTAAGAACCCATCTTCAAAGGAAGTATTGTTGTTTTCCTTTACCACAGACTGCATATTTGACAAAAAATGTGTCATTTTCCCAAATGTATTCAAACATTTAGATTTTGCCAAATGACTTTTAATGTATTTTTTAGGAAACAATATTAAATCATGCAATATTTTTCTTTTATTAGTAACTTACCAAAATAGTAATTTACCATATTCTTCTCTTCTATTAAAACTCTTTTTAAACCTTTATTATTTCTTCCCTTTTTTTTCTATACCTAATCACTAAAATGAATGTGATTCTTTTACTCACATTTAGACACAGGGAAACAAGCTCTAAAACTTGACATTTTATTTATAATCCTATTCATAGAGTCCTCTTACTCAATCTCTTCTCTTATTTGTCCTTCCTTCATTTCTCTCTCTTTTTTTTTTCTTGTGCTAGAGATTTAACCTGGGTGCTTTGCCACTGAACCGCATCCCCACCCCTTTGTGTATTTTAGTTTGAGATAAGATCTACTAAATTATTCAGGATGACCTTGAACTTGTGATCGACTAATATTGTCTAATTATTGACTACTCATGCTCTTAGCAATTTCTGAAAATTTATGCTTCATTTCCTGTAGGGAATTTTTTTCTTAGTTCTCAAAGAGAACAACAGCAAGCAACTTCCCACATTCTGAGTAAATTATTTTGTGTTATCTTCACCAGCAATTTTTAACCAAAAGCGAGTCAGCAGCGTTGATACTCAGGGAACACTTTAAACCTTATGTTATTATTAATATTATATTATTAAATTGCTTTCTTGTTGCATAATGAATTTTAAAGGCATTAAAGTTATTCTAGGCAAATATTCTATAACAAATTAAAGCTCACCATTTAACTTATGATTTGACTTATAGATTATAAATTCATTGCCTTAGAGAACTCTCATAATCCTGAACTTTAAATGCACAAATTATCATTACAATTTGTTCTTTATGTCAGAATTCACTGTTCAATTTGAATTATCTTAGTTACTGTAGCCCAAGTTACATTTATACATATAACCTTACTCTCACCATATAAAAAAAGCCACTAAATAACTACAATTCTGATTCATTTTTGTTCAATAGAATTAATACTAGATTAGTAGTAATATCTCATCTTTAAATCCAGTTTTGTCTTTCATACATTAGCATCAGTGGTGTATTTAATCACCAACATTGATTTCTATCTCTGTAATTCCACACACAGCCCCTCTTCCTTTTCAATTTAACTGTGATGTTTGACACCAGACTTTTGTTATGGACTTTTTAAATCTCAGTATTTATCAACGTATAGACTAAAGAATTGAATATGGGAGAAATGAAGGTATAAAATAGTGCAAATAATTTTTTATTCAGGAAAACTGGAAGGAGGTATGAGGATAGGAGGTCCAAAAATCTAAGTTATCACAGTGACATGAGACCCACACGTGGCGAGGCCTTTGTATCTTCCTCCAGTTGAATGTGCATAGATTAACAAGATAAAAAATAAATAAAACCACACAACCATTCCGGAAACAGCACAACCCAGAGAACCAAGGGTCAAATGTCTTCACTCATCTGTGGAGGCTGGAACTAGACCCTGGCCATTGAGAAAGGTGGTCTATTATCATGTGTTAAATCCAGATAAGGTGTAATGTTATACAACCTAATACATTTTTAGAGATGTTGTGGGAAGGTGAAGAGAGGGATAAGGGTGGGTAATTGGGGGGTCACTCTTGGGGGTAATTCTAATCTCCAGAATCTATATACATTTTTTATTATTTTGTTAAAAACTTGTATGATTGTTCAACAAATAATTTTCTCAACAAAAAATATTCATATCCAGATATCTCAAAAAAATAATCATAAGGACACTAGCCATACTGGTAGCACTACAGGCAAATTTTAGCAAAGGAAAACTACCACAAAAATACTAATGGATTTTGTTAGGGCCACATAAGGGCATCTGGGTTGCTATAACAAACTGAAGACAGGAGTGGGCAGCCCCACCAGCCCAAGCAGCTAGAAGAAGAAACTGAAACTTGCTTTGGACATAATGGTCACATAGTGAAGAGGTTTTCAGATGCAGACAGTGATCAAAGGTTATGATGGTGTGGATGAAGGCTATAACACTTCCAAAAAGTGTGTGACAAGGACTTGTAACATGCAGTTACTATAGGAAACGATTTTCTTTTCACAAGCAGGTCACCAATCAGTTTGGGTATCACATAGAACCAAAGCAAATGTCCATAAAATATAAGTGGTCAAAGGAAGTAGTAAGTGGACTGGTGAAATAGAGGTTGCATAGGATAAAGATAAGGATCAGAAGGTAACCAAAAAGGATAACATAATAGAACAAGGAGAGCACAAAGCATAATGCTTGCATGCTTCATTCAGAAAAACCTAAAAGAATAAATTCCAAGATGTTCCACTGCTTATATCTTGGTTTGTCTTACAAACCTGAATTTGCTGTGGGAAACTTAAACAGAAGTCATCAAGGGCAGTCATTTGCAAATTCCAAATCTGTGTTGAAAATCACTTTGTGGGATTAAGAAATAATAACTGTGGCATTAAAAATGGTCCATACTGTGCAAAAGGATTGTTTCCAATTTTGCAACTCTATCCAATCAAGGAGAAACGTTTCAGCCATTTTCTAATTTTCCTCTTTATGACTTAGTAAATATGTATGTATGCTTTTCTATATAATATCATTACCATATTATATAATGTAAGATAGATATTAATACATATATAATATAGATGTTTACATATGTATATTTAAATATAATATTGTGCTTTAGATATTTAGCAATATGATACAACAAAGTGAAAGTAATTATCAGGCTAATAAAGCTCAAGAGAAAATAATAACCTATGAGACATTAATACTTTTTTGATTTATTGAGCAAATTTCTCCTTATACTATTAGAGCTAAAAGAATTATAATGAGATGGTATAATGGTTTATAGAGATATGAGTTTAGGTAAGACAGATTGATTTAAAGATTATAGGTAAAGAAATAGGTTGGTAAATAAACTGGTCTGGCCATTAAGATATTCAAACCCCTGATTTTCACTACAGGAGACACAGATTGAGAGAATCCAAGTATTTCTCTGAATCATAAACTACTAACCTATGGATATTAAAGGATTTATATCCTGGTTCTCCACATACCAAGCAGGATGTGGGGCCCTGTGGGAGAGAAAAGCAGTGAGAGGAAATCCTGTGAAATCTTCATCTTAGTATGCAAGGACATGAAAAATGACAGCTTCCCACATCACCCAAGGTATCTTTCTGAACATTTATATGAATATGAATATACATAACGGTTCATGTAAGAATTTGATCCAACATTCTTTCTGCCATTTAATATTTTTATTGGTGCATCTTATTTATAAATAGTAGAGGGATTCATTGTGTCATATCAGTACAAGTACATAACATAATATGATCAATTTTATTCTCTGGTGCTTTCTCTTTCCTCCTCCTCCTCCACATACTACACCTCTATCTCTTTTTTTTGTGTCCTATTTTTTCTTTTATTATTTCAAATCAATCTCATGTAATTTTTTTCTTAGTTTAGTAAAATATGCACTCTGGCTTTTTTTTGAAGTCAAAGTGCATGTTTAATCCACAATATCTCTTAAAATTCCATCCTCTGTTTTTAGACAACATGCTCTGATGATCACTGCTGTTAGCAGAGAGAAAAAACATATTGAATACAATCATGTGGCAAGCATTGCTGTCATTAATACACATAGAATTGTATAGACTACATTTTTTTCAATTTTTAAAATAATTGGTATCATAAATTGTAAAATTAAAATATTATATATTTGCTTCATATATGGCTTGAATTGTGTCAACAATGTGATAAAAGTGTGGAGAAGTGTAAAATATATTGGACGGTGAAAGGTTTTGATTTGTGTAGCATTTCTATAGCTATAAATATCTGAATATATAAAAATAGCTAGGTACCTAAATGTTTCTAATATTCAGAGATTTTATTATTAAATGAACTTCAACTATAAAATTATCTTATTTTTCACTTTAGCTATTGTTACATAGGGTTTGGAAGAAATTAAACTCTCAGGTGTTGTGCTAATATTTATGAAAAATTAATCACTCAGCATAAGTATAGAAACTCTCCAAATATTATCCTTTTTTGTTTTGTTATGCATCTGCTTTCTTTATACATCAGAAAAAAATTAACAAGGAACTCAATAAACAGAATTAAGTCTTTTACCATTCTCTATCATTTGTGAACCCTAAGATAATTGTTAACCACTGTAAGTTTCATTTTCCTGCATCTATAAATTAAGATATTATAACAGAATGCAGAATTATAATAAGGGACACAAGTCTCCTATGTGCTTAACAACTGCACATGTTTACTAGATAGATACTTTGGCAGATGTTAGGCACATTTGTATCCTAGAAATTGAATTCTTAGAAAAATACTAAGCAATTAAAAACATTGAATCAATATATTTTTGTGGCCACATCATATAACATAATAAAAATCTATCCAATAAAACTCTGTGAAGATTGGAAAAAAAGACAATAGTGATTTGTTTTGTTTTGTTGCATAATATTCTTCCTGATAGGCTGTGACTTCTACTGGTCCATTCTCAAAATTTGCAAGCACTCCATGCCAAAAATATAAGAACAATCACCACAAAACACTGAACAATTAATACAGAATGTTTCAGTACTGAAAGAAACCTTAAATGTTCCACAGAAAAACACTAGAATAAGGCAAATAAAACAAAGATATGAATAAAATAACAAGGCAGAGCCAATTTTTCTGTTTAAATGGATAGAAAATATTCAAAAATGTGCAAGAGTGTTGCATAGACTCAGGAGGGGAAAAATGTGATTACTTAGATGTGCCAAAAGTTCTAAGATTTCAAATCTGAAAAAAGGAGATTCTGATGCTAAACACAAATGGTGCGGCCTCAGTAATTTCTCCTTGGTATAGACATGACTAACTATAGACACAGAAACAATTCAAATAAGGAAAGCCAGTATAAAATTAACTCAAATATTTTATTATCAATGCATGGGTGTTAATGACAGAGGACAGTCTAGACATTAAAAAACAACACATTTCATCAAATCAAAAGACAAAATCATACTTCACAAGCAATTCAGTGCCTGTTTATTTATCCCTTGATTTATATTAGAGTTATTGATAGGGAAAATATGCACATTCAAAGAAATGTTAAAATGTAGCACACAATCTTCTGATTAAATAAAATCATTCAAATATTTCATAAGAAGAAACAAACACTAGTGTATGACATAGGTTATTCACTAGATAGCAAATTTACAGAGAAATATTAATATAAGAAGAGTGAAGGAGGTAGAAATAGCTTTTATATTTTGGTAGGTCTTCAAAATACCACAAAGAAGAGAGCAGCAGGAGTAAAGAATTGAACTCTCAAGCGTGGGAACTATGGTCTGTCCAATGATAGAAGACCTGGAGATGCAGGATTTAAAGCATCAAAAATGTCCCTTTTTTGCTTTAATTATCAATGTGACTTTCGAGACCATACCTTCTGCATGGCCATTTTCATCTCTGTATTTCTGAGTGTATAGATGAGAGGATTCAGCATGGGGGCAAACACAGTGTAAAACACAGAGATTTCCTTATCCTTGTTCTCACTACCTGCAGGTAGTACATAGGTGTAAATACAGGGCACGAAAAATAAAACTACAACCATTATGTGAGAACTACAGGTAGAGAGAGCTTTACGATGCCCTGCAGATGATCTTGTCCTTAGATTATATAAAATCAGTATATAAGAAGCTACTAGAACAAGAAAAATCACAACTACCACCATCCCTGAATTAGCAATCGCTAAAATACTAACAACATGAATATCTTTGCAGACCAATTTCAGAAGCGGCTTCACGTCACACAGGTAATGGTTTATCTGATTAGGACCACAAAAAGGCAAGTTGATTACCATGAGCAATAAAGCAATAGAATGCCAAAAACCCACTCCCCAGGCCACAACCACCAACAGGTTACACCTCTTGCGGTTCATGACGATCATGTAGTGCAGTGGCTTGACAATGGCAACGTAGCGGTCTAAAGCCATGGACACCAAGATGAATACTTCCACACCAGCCAGCAAGTGGACAGTGAAGAGCTGGGTCATGCAGCTATTGTAGGAAATGGTTTTCTTTGCTGCAGCTAAGTCCCTGATGAGCCTGGGAACCACAGTGGAGGTGAAGCAGAGGTCCATGAGGGAAAGGTGGCACAGGAAGTAATACATTGGCTGTTCAACTAGATGGCTACAGGTGATGGTGACTAAAGTGACAAAGTTTCCCATTAAGACAGCCAGGTAACAAAGCAGGAACAGGAAAAAGAAGAGTAGTTCTATTTCTTTACTTTCCCAAAGACCCATGAAAACAAATTCCGTGACATTTTTCTGATTTCTCATGAAGTCAATCTGAATCCACAATATACAGCAGAAACTTAATTCACCTGAAATAATTCATAACATAATATATCTTATTAGCTACTTTCGTGTCTTGGAGAGATTTATAAATTTACAAAAATATGTGGTAGTAATTGATTTATTATGTGGTTAATCTTTCAAATACCTTTAAGTACAAATAATCATTATATTTCTATGGATATTTAGAGAAAGCACACTTTATACATCAAACTTCTATACATATTTTACATTCATTCAATGCCCCAAAATAAATATGGTCCCTATATTCATTTTAGGCATGAAATAATTGAGGAATAAATAAAGTCAGTTAATCACACAAAATTATTAAAATATGAAAGAGCAGACTAAACATACAAAACTGTATCTGATGCTGAATTCCATACTTATAAAAACTGTGCTGTATATTTCATAGATCCAATGGACCTACAGATGTTTACCTTCCCTGTTAAAAAATATGTGGGTCATCTTTTATCATCTCTGTCACTTGTTAGGTATATTCTTGAGAAAGATTTCCGCTTCTAAATTTTACATGTAATTATCTCTCAAATCTCATCTCACTGCTATTTTGTACATCCTCTAGAAATAGTATTTATTTTTTAAAAGATGCAATGCTCTTAGTCATAGTAGAAAAAATAGCCTGATTATAGTCTCAGTGCCTCTCCAAGGCTAGTTTTGTCAAAATTGAGGTCAGGGAGAGATAGAAAATAAATAATTGTGGGCATCGATTTAAAATCTAAATAGAAGAACACAGTTTATAATTACATGAAAACCCGACCTTTTGCTTGAGAATTTTGAAGGTACATTTTAGAGAGGCTACTGCTAATGCTTTAGAAACATTTTGGAGATCTTGTCTTCTGTTGACAATCTATAGGACCTCTGGTGACCTGCTTATTTAATTTTACATTCAACAGTGTAGCCATTCATGGTTGTGATGTTGTGCATCTGAGACAGAGGGCAAATACATTGAAATCATTACCTTCACCAAATTCTCAATGTCCTCATCAGCAACCATTCTTTTTTTCCATACCAAAGATTGAACCCAGAGGCACTTAACCACTGAGCCACATCCCAGTACTAGCCCAAACCCCACTTTTTTTTTCTGTTGGAAATGGGGTCTCACTAAATCCCTAAAGCTTGTTCTGAACTTGCTAGCCTCCTGCCTCAGCTTCCTGAGCTGCTGGTATTACAAGTGTGTACCATAGTGCCTGGCAGCAAACCAATCTTTCTTTAAAAGACTTAATTTTGATGACTGTGCTCTTTCAGAGGACCCAGAGGGGGAACGTTATGTTGTCACAGCAGATCCCTTGGCAAAGGGGCATGATGTTGAACGCAACTCTTGGATACTCTACTACTTTCTCTGTTGTTGGCACTAAGCAAATCAGCCTCTCTGACTCGCCTTCAGCTGATAAGCATAAGTGATGCTACTCAATCTTCTTGCCTTATGCTGAAAGCAAGACAAATGAGTTCATGCAAAGAATACATACAACTCCTCAGGTCCACAGACCAGCACTACCCTCTGAAATCTTCTACAAAGTCTTTAAAAAGGAAATAAATATCCATATTTTCTCTTGTGGTTTTCAGCTGCCGTGTATTTTGTGTCCTGCCACAAAAAGGGATGAAGTATATGTATTAAATATAGATAAAGTACACAGAAAAACTTGGGTGTTGATTTGTTCATTCCAGATTCAAATCGTGTAGAAAGCTAAGATGCTTCAAAGCAGTTCCCAAAGTCTTTACTAGAAATCCTCTGAAAATGCTAAATGATGTTGAAATTTCCACAGGTCCCATCCTTTCTGTAAATCAGGATTCTAATAATACTATTCTTATAATATTGAAAATTCTTAATATCTCTGTCCCTCTGTGTGCTTGCACACACACACACACACACACACACACACACACACACACACGGGCACTCATAGAAACACAAAGATGTAGGAGTGAAGAATCTTAAGCCTATTTGGTCAAAAAAATTTCACTTTAAGTCTACCCTTTACAATGTAAATTATTTGAGAAAGATCTCTGTGTGATATTATTTGCAAACATGTCAACTTCCATTTAAGAGGAAGAAAGAGCAACCAATCAAGTATCATTCTTGAGGAACGGATATATGACTGAGGTCAAGAGAATATATGGATACCATGAAGTTCCATCAGAAACATTTTTATATGTTTCTGTTTAACTATTTATTTATCATATCTATAATAAAGACAAATTGTAAAATGGAAGAATGTAGGTTTAATTATTTCATGTAAGATGTTCATGTGCCATACATTAACTATTAATGTTCTGTACATGGTATTAAATATCTTTATTTACTTATCTACCATATCCATACAATGGCTTAATGATATATGTTATTATATCAATGTCCCATTTTACAAATAAGAATATTACAAACAAATACAAACAGAAAAGTCTTTCTAAACCATACTTATATTTTTTTAAAAGCTCAGGCATTTTTATACTATTTATTATATCACAAAGGCTAAATACTTTTCCCCTCAAATAAATCTATCCTCAAATTATCATCCAGAATTTCCAATTTCGAATTTTTTTCTTAAGAAGAACTAATATTAAAAATAATGCAGATCTTAAAATTGAATATTAACATTTACTAAAATCATATTTTATGAAAATATATTTCCAAAACTGCAATATTAGTTTACCTAAATAAGAAAAACTTATAGTCATCTCTTGCACCATATTTTATATTTCTCTGGAATTTCAGAGTGGTTCTTCATGTTGATTCCTCTTACCTTTCTCTGTTTGTAACATGAAATATCTAACTGACATAGAAAGAGCATTTGTCTCCCTATTGACTCTTCAATCTACAAGAATCTTTCAGGCTGCTTTGTTGAGAATACTTTGAATTAAAAGACTTAGGATGGACCATAGGGAAAAACTCCCATGGGAATTAAAAAAAAAATCATGTGTAGCTATATTTGGAAAAATAAAAGTCAGTGACATCAAAGTGTTCACAGAGAAGCTTCAAGGCTTTCTTTTATTTCTTGTTGTGTGTTTGACATGAGTGATTTAAAAAATCTGTAATTTTATAGCACTGATGAAATGGGATTTTTCTCCTCTTCCTTTTCACACCTCTGAACACTTTCTGAAACATCACTGTACTATAATTAGCATATCAAAATCTTAGTAGGCCAGGGTATCTCTCCTTCTTTGCATTTTTCCTATAGTTATGCACATCTTGAATCTTAATGCACTCTCCTTAAATTATGACATTCGATGCTATTCTCTCATTGTTCAACCCTAACCGATATGTTTGTTTAATAATATAATCTCAAGACATATGGAACCATGTTAGAAAATCCCACGTGAGGAAACAAGTGAATTCACCTTCAAAGTGGAAGATTTCAATAGTCCAGTCTCCAATCCTGATGAGTAAAGCTTGAAGTAAGGAGAAATAAAACAAAAGATCTAAACCACAAATTAGAAGCATATAAAGGCGTATATAAAGGTACACATCTAACAAAGAGTACTTATTCTTTGCATATAATAAATGAAATATTTACAGAAATAAGTATTAAACTGTGTTATGGTCTATACCTAAAAATGTCCCTCAAAGAGCTCACATGTTAGACAGTATAGAAATATTCATAGGTTGAATTATTAAATTATGAGAGCTACAAACTCAACAGTGAATTAATAATTAGAGTAGATTCATAGGTGATAACTATAAGCTTCTATGGTGTGGGATGGAGGTAGTACTTCACCAGGGATAGTCTTAGAATATGACTTGCCCCTGGTTTTGTCCTTTTTTCCTCTCTTTCTTTCTTTCCTCTCTTGGGGTGTGTGTGTGTGTGTGTGTGTGTGTGTGTGTCTGCTTCCCAGCTGACAGTGATTACCACCCACACAACACTTCATTCATCATCTCAAGCCCAAAGCAAGGAAGTCAGTTCATCATGAACTGAAATTTCTGAAACCGTGAGCTCAAATTAAACTTACTCTCTTCTAAATTATTGTCTTCAGTTATTTTTGGTAACAGTGATAAATAAGTAGCAGAAGGCATTAAAAAATTAATATATGTGGAAAAGTGATTTTATTTAGGATTTTTTATTCAAAAAATAGATCTAGATCTAGGTAAATAGGGACATATGTGCATGCACAAACATGTATGATATGAAAATTAAAACAATGCTCCATGAAGAATTCTATTTGTGAACAAAAATTTGCTTTAAAAGTATTTTAAATTATTTATAACAAGAAATATATTATATTTTGGATTACAGGATGGAAGAATAGTAAAATTCCAAGAAAAAGACAATTTTAGTATTTCTGTAGGAAACAAAGAATGTTAACATTGAGTCTACATTGAAAAGGCAGAAAGTATAGGACAATGAAAAGAGAAAACAAAAAAATATTAGAAATAAATTAAAAAAACAAAGAAAAGAGGCTAACAGTGGATAGTGGAGGAACTTTGTCATATCTACTTGATACGATATAGATACACTTTGGGAAACAGAATGAAAGTTAAATACATTAATGACAGGGGCTATATAATCTGGTAAAAGAGATGACAACAATTATTACAGAATATTATCAGCAGTTAATGCAAATCACTTTAAATATTTACCTAAAAAATAGATGTTACTAGAAAAAACTAATAAAACTGAATCAAGAAGTATTACCAAAATCATCTATGAACTACAAAGGAACGTAATAAGTTAAAAATAGTTCCAAGAAGGAAATAACAGATTCAAAAGAATTTATTAAAATTTACCATTGTTAAAAAAAAACATTACCTTACAAAAAATTTCTAAATTAAGATGCATTAATTCATTTTGCACAGTTGTTATTACAAGGAACTAAATTGAATTATGAATTCATTTCCCTTGATAATAAGCCTGTGAAGAATCATAAAGTATCAGCCAACCTACTCCCTGTGTATTCAAAATTAATATTTTTATAAGTCAACCTTATCACAGGTATTCAAGAACAATTGATAATTAGAAAGTTGATGAATATTATGACTCAAATTAGTAATTAATACTAAAACATTAAATGTTAAAGTACCAATAAAAAGCAATGTACCTAACTATTTAACACATTAAATGTTTATCAAGTATAATACTCTAGCATGTATTAATAAACGACAAAATGTAAGTCTAAAACTTATACTTATTGAACACTTTCTTTAAATTACGATCCTGTGAGGAATGCATTGGACACATTCTCTTTAAAAATAAGAATCAGACAAAGAACCTCATTTCCATCAAACTTTCATTCAGCATTTTAATGTAGGTCTTAAATCAGGACAGATATAATAAAAATCTGACATGCATGAAATGCAAATGAGAAACTGAATTGACAATTCTTTGGGGAAGGCATGGTCATCCACAGAGAAAAATCTGAAGATTTTATAGATATTATTAGAGATATGGGGATAGCATAGTGACTAATAAAATCAAGTACACGTCTTCACATGAAAAATAAACACTAAAAAGTTAAGTAAAACAGGCATAATGGATTTTAACATTATGTTTTACACATTAGGGAATCATATCATTTAATGTTAGTATGCATACTATTAAATAACATTTTCTCTACCAATTTCTGTGTAGTATTCTTTTGTATGGTTAATCAACAATTTACTTACTCATAAACCATTTTGTGGATTTTGAATTATTCAGTTTTCAGCTATTATGGATAAAGTTGTTGTTAACATTCATGTTCAAATCTTTGTATACACTTAGGCTTTAATTATTCTTGTTTTAATGCATGAAAATCAGGTACCAGGAAAATACAATAGGCAAATGTTTAACTATATAATTTAGTGGCAAATTGTTTCCCAATGTGGTTTCATAAATTCTATAATATTTGCATTCCCTACTGGAATATATGAGAATTTCAATTATTTCATGAAAGTTTGGAATCTTCAGGCATTTTAATTTTAGACATTTTGGTTCATACCAAAAAGAATTACATTTTGTTGTATATGTTCATTACTAATGACAAGTGATGTTGTACGATCGTTCTTGATCTTACTTGACTTAAAACTCTTATGCTGGGAAAGAGATAAGGGTTCCATTTCATTCTATTACTTATGGAAGCCCAGTTCTCCCAGAACTATTTGTTAAAGAGACTGTCTTTTTTTCCAGCTTATGTTTTTGGTACCTTTGTTCAGCATGAAGTAACTGGATTTATGTGGGTCTGTCTATGTCTTCAATTTTACTCCAATGGTCATCATGTCCAGAAAACCTGCACCTAATAGAAGGAAGAATAGGCCCAATATTTTAATACAGTTTCTCAGGAACAGACTTCCTTAAGACTCACAAAGGACAAGAAGTAGAATTAAAAATAAATAAACAGTACAGTATCAAACTGAAAAGCTTCCTGACAGCAAAGGAAGCAATCAAAAGCATGAGCATGAAGCTTACAGAATGGGAAAATATCTTTGCCACCTCCTCCTCAGATAGGGCATTAATATCCAGCATATAAAAACAACTCAAAAAATTTATCACCAAAAAATGATGCATATTTATATCTCTTATAAGGGCATGATACTGAAAAATCAAGATATTGGTGTGTGAGCAATGTGGGGGTAAATATGTGTTAGGATCAAATGCATATCATATTGTTACTTTATATGAATTTATGATTATACAAAAGCCCAACTCCTTAATAAACAAACAAGTAACTCAATCAATAAATGGACAAAAGAACTAAACAGACATTTCTCTTTTTTTTTTTTCCACCTTTATTAGAAGTATATTGCGATACAGGATACAGATGAGGGGGAAACATTGTCAAAACTGTAGCAATCAATGTGTATAAACTTTGATAACCAGGGGTAATGCTAACGCATAGATAAGCTACTGTGGGTTTCA
>PVKS010041854.1:0-15760 GCA_004027875.1 Aplodontia rufa
ATAAAAGGAAATGCCTTGAATGACACTTGAGTGTGGATAGTGAACCAATGGAACGAGCATAAGTTTCTGTTCTAGAAAGACCTGGATAGGAATGTTGGTGCTGAGTCCTCATTTCCTTGCTGGTATAGAAATGCCTGCCTAACATAATTGTGGTAATTAGGAGACAGCTGTTTTTCTTTTCTTCTGAAGATATGACAAGCCAATATGCATTTAATTTCTGTATTTTTCTTACTGTGAACAAATTACATGAAAAGACAAAGCAAACATTATCTTGTAGAAAGGTCTATGCATCATCCAAATAAGAGGGAATATTAACATTGAGATCAATTCTTGTCCAAAGGAAAAGCAATGGGAAGGAATTAATTTTAGAACATGCAGTGAAAAAGGATTATTATTATTATTATTTTTTAAGAGAGAGGGACAGTGAGAGAGACAAAGAAAGAGAGAAACAACTTTATTTAGTTTTTCACATGGCCTTAGTTACTCCAACACTTAGTTGTGTACGTGGTGCTGGGGTTTGAACCCGGGTCCTCATACTTGCCAGGCAAGAGCCGAAACCGCTGAGCCACCGCTCCAGCCCTAAAAAGGATTATTTTAAAAGGAATTTTTCTTTGATTCTTCCTCCCTCCCTCCTTTCTTTTCTATTCTTCTTTTTCTCTCTCCTTACTCCCTTCCTTTTCTCCTTCTCATGTCCTTCTCTCTTTCTCTTAGCTATTCAGTTATCTATAACTTTGTGTTGCCAGACTGTCTTTATGCCCCTGGATAGACAATCTTCAAGGGCACTGTGATTTAGAATGAGATTAAAGAATAAAAGGTGTATTTTAGTCAACTTTTTCATTGCTGTAACCATAAGACCTGACAAGAAAAGTTAGAGGAAGAAAAGTTTATTTTAGGGCTCCCAGTTCCAATGGTCTCAGTCCATTCATTGATAGCCAACTCCATTCTTTGGGGCCTTAGGTGAGGTCAAACATCATGGTAGAAGATTGTGGCAGAGGAAAGTGGCTCAGGACATCACCCCAGGAAGGAGAGAGAGAGAGGAAAGTGAGAGGGAGAGAGATCTCCTCATCATGGCAAAATATAAACCCAAGGGCACACCCCTAGTGACCCACCTCCTCCAGCCACATCCTACCTGCCTATAGTTATCACTAGTCAATCCTTATCAAGGGATTAGGCTCTCATAACCTAATCATTCCATCTCTAAATTTTCCTGCATTGTCTCACAGATGAGCTGTTGGTGAATACATAAAATTTAAACCATAATATGGAGAAGTTAAAAAGTAAATTTATAACAAGTATTATTATTATTATTATTTTTTGTTTATTCCACCTAGTACTGGGTACTGAACACAGGGCCTTGAAAACTCTAGGAAAGCACTGAGCTACATCTCCAGCCCTTTGTTCTTTTATTTTATTTTGAGATAGGGTCATGCTGAATGCCTGGGTTAGCCTTGATCTTGTGATCCTCCTGCCTCAGCCTCTAGAGCACTCGAGGTTACAGGTGTGCACTACCACACCTGGCACTATGACACAGTTTTTGAAGTGATGTATACCAGTTTCCAAACACAGTTCCTGGTCCAGAGCTGATATCTATAATCATAACGAGGAGAACTGTGTGGTAGGGCACTACTGGACACTGCATGTACCATCTCCTCAGTTGTCACAACATTACACGAAGAGAAATTATTTTTATTCTCCACATGAAAAACGTAAGTCCCAAGTTTAAACTCCTGAAAGTCCTTTGGTTAGCAGGTGTCATGAATGATCCAGGTATCTCTAACTGGTCAAAGCTGATTTCTTCTTTCAAATCAGATTTGCTCTTCTATTTCTTCTCATTATCTGTCATCTCCTGAGTTCTCCTACCTGGGAGTTCCCTCTGTACTGTGCTATGAATAAGGACTATTAGATTCTACTTTTACTGTGGACCTAAAAGTTTTTGGCACTCTCTTCTTGATATCACCCTTCCCATGACCCGCAGTCCCATAACTCTCCAACCCACACCCTTCAGGATCCCTTGCCTTTACCACAAAGCAAGTAATTCGTGCTGATGCAATGTTTTATTGCTGCAAGGAGAAATTGAAGGTTAGCGAATGTTGGTCTCTTTGAAGGAGATTTGGAGTGTCTTTTATTCCTTGATTTTAGATCTGGAGCTTTATATATTAAACATGTTTTCTCCTTAGAAAATGAAGTTCAATTGTAAAAACATTCCGGGGTTTCTAAGGCTGCCAATATAGTAAACATTGTCAAAGGATAAGGTATTTTGCTTGAAAATATTTTAACTACTTATGTGAAGAAGGTGCTTCCAAAGTGAACAATGGAAGCATGTATACAAGAAATTCAATGTAAAAGAAAATAGCTTGATGTGTCATTGTGTTTACATTTCTATGTAAGATTGCTTTAAGCTGGTATTGCTTTCCCGTTTGCTAGAGCAGCAGATTCTGATAGATCTCTCTGCTTTCTCCCTTATCCTCATCCCCTTCTGTACAATCTTTTTCAGAGCACAAAAACCAGAGTCCACAAGTCTTAAATATGATGTATTACATCAGTGCTTAAAATCCTTTAATGGTATCCTATTATTCTTAGAGTATAATCCAGAAACTTCTGTTCTGGCTTTGAAGGCAGAGTGAATTCATATCTGCTGCCTCTTTGACCATGATATCAGGCATTCTTGAAGGATCTTAGACTCTTAGTGTGTTTGTGTTTGTGTGTGTGTGTGTGTGTGTGTGTGTGTGTATGTGTGTACACCTGGGTACCTGAGGGCATGTTTGTGCATGCAAGTATGTATGCATATATAATGAAGTCATAGATGAGGCTTTCTATTCATTTTTTTTATCTGGTTTTTGTTTTTCTTCTACTTAGTTGTGTATTTGGTGTTGGGGATCTAATCTGGGTCTTCACCATGCTAGGCAAGCACTGTACCACCCAGTCACCTCTCCAGCCCTACGCCTTTTCTTTATTCACTAGACATTTGGGTTGTAATTTGCCACTTAAACAGTTATTTAATAGCTATTATTTCAGCATCTTTTTTTTATTTTAAAGAGAGAGGAACAGTGAGAGAGAGAGAGAGAGAGAGAGAATCAATTTTTTATTTAGTTTTTCATGTGGCTCTCGTTGCTCTGACACTTAGTTGTGTACGTGGGTGCTGGGGTTTGAACCCATGCACTTGATCATGCTAGGCAAGCGCTGTAACTGTCGAGCCACCGCTCCAGACCCTTAACAATCTTGTGAGATCAATAATACTTTTAATTATCCTTAAGTTATAACTTAGAAAAACAAGGTCTAGAGGTTCAGTTGCTTAAGGTATTCAGCTGGTATATGAAAAATTTGGAAATCAAACTGAGTTTTATTAGCTTTGTACTCAAGAATAAACAAGTGTCAAATTTGTATTTGTTATTTTCTATGTTTCCCCCCTACACACAATCAATAAGGTATGCTCTTGACCTTTAAGATACTTAGAGTGTAGAGGAGAAGATACAGTCAACAGTAGGAAGCAAAGTAGAATAAATTAGGGTTACAAATCTGGAATAGGGAAGAAATGTGGAAAAACAGACTAGGGGATAATTTTGATACAAATATTGGAGACAACTCAAAAGAAATTTATTTTTTATTGAAGTTTTGGAGCAAAATATTCTATAAATGAAAATGATATAAGGTGCAATAAATTGTTATGGGAAAAACATCAAGGTAGCAGAAATTAAATGTAAGAAAAATAAATAATGGAAAATGTGCCTTGGAAATATAAAACAAAGCCAGAAAAAATATGAAAACATGCCTATAATGACCACCTCCTTCATGAGTGAGCCATAAATTGGGTTTAAACTTCCTTTTTTGCGGGGTGGTACTGTTGATTGAAACTAGGTTTTTGTGCATGATAGACAAGTGCTGTACCACTGAGCTACATTCACTCCTGGCTTGGAACTTTCTAGTAGCAATTTTGTATAGAAAAAACCTGATTAGTTTCATGCTTCCTAATGTCCACAAGATATAGAAGCCCCTGTTGCTCCTGAGAAATGTCACCCCCTTAGAAATTAAGAGCACAAGAAGTTACTCCTGAAAACTTACCATTCAGAGAAAAACGAAATACGATATTCCCCTTATTGTTGAAAACATGTTCCTGCTTGATGGTCTTGAAAATATTAAAGGTGAATGCAATAAGTTATTCAGAATCATGTAGCTGAGGGCCAGATAGCAAAGGTAGTTCTGCAGGGGGCTAGTACAGTTGGGGTTGGGTGCCCAGTTCTCAGTTGATCTACCTAAATTTTAGGGTGGATTTTGGGAAAAGCTGGAAGAACACAGGGATTCCTTCATGAAAGCAGAACTGAAACGACCCTGAAGAGACAAAACCAAAATTTGACAAAAGCAGATTAAACAAAGGGGAGGCCTGGATTCTTTGCTAAAAGTATTTCAGCATGCTGAAAGCCATGGTTCTCAGCATAAGCTGCTCATTAGAAGCACCTGGAGAGCTCCATGCCCAGAGATTCTGGTTTCATCAGTCTGAGTTGGGACCAGACGTAATTTTTAAAAGCTCCCCAGGTGATCCTAAAGTGCCGCAGGGATTGGGAACACTGGACTGACACCTTGTTCCTCCAGTGTGGATTGCACATGCATAGGCTGCCTTGTCTGGCATTGCAGGTTATGAGCCGTGAAAGGTAAGTTGGGAGAGGTGTGGAAAATCTTGAATATTGTTCTTAGGAAATTAGCTCCTCAAGGCTCCTCAGGGACAGAGATGGGTCATTTATTCTGGTTCCACAGCCTAACAATTTTGTCAATTGCTTTATATAAATTATAACATTTGTCCTTGGATACTGGCATATTGTCTTAAATTTTTACAACTCGGGTTTTAAATAATCATCATTCCATCTTTTTCCCCTAAGATATGGCAAGGTGTCATTTAAAAAGCAGACTCTTTCTCCTTTGTGGTCACCTTCACAGGTACTGTGTTATGCTGTGTTATGCTGTATGCTAACACGTCTTGCCATTTGTTTCCTGTCCCTCTTGCTGTGCAAAGCCTTTTGTGGTAGTTCTGTCTATATCCTAGTCAGCAACTTTAGTGCACAGGTGATAAAACTACATAATATCTCAGGTAAAGTAATCATATGATTTCCTTGGGTTCTTTTAACCATATTTTTAAAAAGAAATATAATGTCTAACAATAAATCATCCGGACACAGCAATAGTAGTTTTGGCAAATTCAGTGAAATTTGTGTCTCCCGGGTTTATTAATGAAAATGAATGGGGCAACTTCCACGTTCCCACAAACTCTTCCAAACCTTTGCCACTTCTCAATAGACAGCAGCTGTAATTGAATAGAATGCTGAGATTGATGTTAGGATTAAAGGTTATGAGCTCTGAAGACAGCTGAAAACTTAGACCATAAAATCTATGAAAGAAAGGCCAGCCATTGAAATGGAATCGTGCAGAATTTTTTTTTTTTGTCTCTTGCTTTGTTTATTGTGTGTCCAAGGCTAATTATACTAATTAGATCAGAAGGCATGAACAGAAATTAAAGAAAAAGCCATTCACAAATAAAATAAGAAAGCATCAGAAATAGCTTTATTAGTAGATCAGGGAGGAGAAGGGATGGAAGAGCAGTTTCGTCTTTCACCAAGCCGGTAAATATATTGTGTGGAGATGGAATTCTTTCGAGGAGAGGTCATATTCTGTGCTCATGCTGTTACATTATCTTGGTCATTGAATTTGAGGACTAAAGATGAAGCAAAGTAAGCTCATAAAGAAATAAAATGTAATATATAAAGTATCAGGAAGTCCATAAAAGAAAAGCAACTCAGATCATCTCTGTGTTAAATATTTGTCAAAAATTTCTAGAGAGATGGATGTCAGCAATCCTATGAGAGCAAGACACTTCTTTGGTGAAGCACATCCAAAAGCAATCATAAAAACATCAAGTTGCATAACAAGTGTGTATGTTGTTTCGAGAATTACTCTATTATAGACAAAGAAGGGTCTCTACACCATTGTACACAGTGACATTTTAGCCCAGTTGTAAGGCATAGCAGGAAGAATGGTAGAGAGATGAATTATAGTCTCAGATTCACTATCTGCGTTTCTAGAGAGTTCATTTATATATTCAGACATGTTTGTTTAGAACCTTCTGTGTCCCCGCACTGTTAGGTAACTAGCTGGAGGGAATGATGTTAGGATGGAATAAACACAAGAAGTTGCAGAACCCAGAAAACCCCTTACCCAGGTCTTGGATTAAAGGAAGTCCCTGGGAAAGAAAAGTAAAGTTTAGTGTGTAATCAAAGGGCTGAGTGTGCTCAATTAACATGAGCAATTTAGGCAAAGGGAGTAACAAATTTAGAAGTCCAAAGGCAAGGAAAAGAAGAGGCAATTCAATTAGAGTTTACATTTTCAGTGAGAGCGAATTGTGTCAGAAGTCTCGCTAACAGGCAGAAATGTGCTTGTGGAAAACTTGGTTAGCCACGTTGAGGAAAATTGGCTTCTTCCTGAAACAGGAGAAAAGATAGGTTTTAGGCTAGCTGAAGTGTGTGGCATGTTTACAGGTCTCTTTTGAAAGGCTGCAAAGACTACAGTGGGGATAACAAATAGGATGTACAGAAAATCTGCTTTTTAACCTTACCATAACTCCTAAAATTACTACAGAATATGCAATTAGATCTGAACCTATGCTCTGTTAAAGTGAAATACACTACCCAAATCTGAATTTGTTTCTTGGATATGTTTTGGAGAAGCTAGTTGGTATGTGAGGCAAATCATAATATAGTAACTTAAAAATGCCAGTTAGCCACGGTTTGCTCTGAGAAAAGGAAAATCCATATCTTCATGAATTAATGCATGGTGCTGTCTGAAATTTAGTGTGATTTTTTACTGTAATCGCCAAGTCAGCAATAATAAATACTTCATGAGTGGCCACTGTGTGTCAGGTGTTGATCCAAGCACTCAGGAATGAACACGGTGACCCTCCTGGAACTTACATTCTAATGGAGGACATTTATCTTCTATAAATAAAAAATAAATAAAATAAAACAGCAAATTACACGATGATCAAGTGATAATTGTTTTAGAAGAAGGTCAAATAGAAGAACATGATAAGTAAGAGCAACTGGAAGTTTAGGGTGAGTTACAATTTTACTTTATTTTTTTTAAAGAGAGAGAGAGGAGAGAGACAGAATCAACTTTATATAGTTTTTCATGTGGCCTTCATCGCTCCAACAGTTATGTATGTGGTGCTGGGCTATGAACCCAGGTCCTTGCACACACCAGGCAAGTGCAATACCGCTGAGCCACTGCTCCAGCCCTTGCAAAGTAGCATGGGCGAGTTAAGCCTCATTGAGGTGGTGATATTTGAGCAAAAATAGAATGAAGGGGAAATTTGCCAAATAGAAACCAAGGGAAAGAATCTCTTGGCAGTGGGAAAAGCCAGGGCAGTCTCAAAGGGTGAGTGTAATGGCTGTGTTTGAGGAGACTGAGAGGCACAGGAGATGTTTAAGTCAAATAGATAACAGGGAAAGAAGAGTTTGTTGGCCTTGTGTGGTCTTTTTATTTTATGTGAGTGAAATAGAGATGGATCTGAATTAGTGTACATTGAACATAGGCTGCAGGGAAATAAAAAATGAAGCATTAATGGAGGCAGAAGTAATGGTGGTGGAAGTGAAGGAGGTCAGACGGGGGATACATTTATAACCCCAGTTAATTAGCATTCCATAATGAATTGAACTTGGGAAGTAAGAAAAATGAAGTCAAAGACTAGCCCCCAGGAATTTTAGCCTGAGCAGCTGGAAAGAAAGATGTTGTCATCAACTGCAGGTTTTAGGGGAAAGTCAGGAATTAAATTTTAAACATCTTGCTTTTGAAATTTCTTTTCAGATATCCTAGTAGAAATGTCAAAATAGATAATTGAATACATAAAACTTTGGTCACACAATTATATTTGGAAAACATACTTGAGAATTATTGACAAATGTTGAAAATAGTGCATCCAAATCAATTCTACACTTACACATAATAAATTATCATTCTAATTGGCTAAGTGATCTTAAACATTAAAAATACGTAAAGTGCTAAATATTTAGGAATTTTAAAAAATATAATGGCTATGATTCTCTTAAATCTTTTTATCTAGTTCCCAACCTTTCTCACATGGAATGTTTTCCTACTAAGAAATCTCAGTGAAAAGTGATTTTCCATAATACAGTAATATAAAATTAAACCAAGCAAATAACTTTTCTGTTGAGTTTTAAAGATTTTTGAATTTTCATATATGGAACAAAATTTTTATATATATTTAAAATGGTAACAGATTAAAGTTTGGACATATCATTTGATGTTGCAACTCTTGAGCTCATTCAGTAAAAAAGGTAAATGATAATGGCATTTACTAAAGTAGGAAATGCTAGAGGAAATTAGGAATATTTTTCTAGATGTCTTGTTCAACATGATATGGTATTCAAGAGAGTAGTTGGATTTCAAGCAGTTGGGTCTTTGAAGAGTATTTCAGGGCTGCTTAAAATTTTAATCATCATAGGTAACAACATGTAGAAGGTACTTAAAAACATGGGATCACACGGGTTCAAATGAATTTATCTGAGGGGAGATTAGGGAGAAAGGGGGGCATGCAGTATGTAATCTGTACACCATAAAGATATCCCAAGGTTCACAAAATGAAACTGTGTTTATTTCTCTAACTGTACCTTAGAAGAACTGGTTAGTTGATTATCATGACTAGATTATCTTTTCCATTAATTTGCTGCTGAATTAATTATGTAATGATTTTTGTTGAATAACAATTGATTCTATTGTGACCCAGCTGTGGGTCATGAACTAAGTGGACTAAAATTTGCTAATTTAGTTTGAAAAGCCCTTTTGATCTGTTCAGAGCTTGAGATGCTAACACAGATAAGAACATCAGCAGCTATCTAAAACACAGAGCCGAAGGCCACACATCTCTGATGGTGTATAAATATCTGCTTTTCACAATAAAGATCATGACTTAGAAAGGAAAAAATCTGAGGAGATTATTTTCTGCTATTCCTCTTTTGATTGCTTGGTGTTGTGAGCACCTCCTTTGGGGCTGGAGATTAGGAGACGGTAAGGTGGGGATAAATGGAAAGCTTGCATTTTTTTTGCTGTTGTATAGCTTCATTATGAAATACTTGTTATAAGAAAATTTTTCATTGCAGAAATGAAAAAAAAGAAAGAAAACCTTTTAGGGAATCTATGACCACTCCTATTAGTCCCCTTTTGCTATAACAGAAACCCTCCATTCATTCCTGATTTGCATTATTGGAGGGTCTTTGCACAGCTGTGTTCCACTGGGCTCTGCGTATTTTCTCATTTCAGGATTCTTACTGAAGAAGAAACTCCTACTGTGGCTGAAAGGGAGACACAAACGAACACACACATATGCACGCCAGGAGCATTAGGCATGTAATCATGTTTAACAAAATAAAAACAATTCTCCGATCTACAACACCATTATTAACTGTTTGGTATACAGTGTGTGAGACTTTTCCTAAAACATGAACATGTTGACTATGTCTCCAAAAACTAGAGTCTTACTTTATGCTTTGCTGTGTGCACTTGCCATTTAACTTACACCTTGGAAATTTTTACAAATTAATGCATTCATCTTTTTTTTTCCTAAAAAGTTCAAATTTTGCTCCTAAAATTATATTCATTTTGTTCCAACTTAAAATTAGTCTCCATATATTTACTGTTCCACATAGATTGAGGGTCTGAGTGCTTTCCCTTGTAATAAAATACCTTTTTTGGATGTCACCTCTAGAGTTTACTGTGAAAGCAGGTACCATGTTGAAGATTTTGTGTGGTAACTCTGATAATAGCTATTAAAACTTACTATAGACAGGGTGATCCTGCAATTTATCAACCACATAGGGACATTTTTAATAGTGAAAGGAGGCTTATATTAATTATTAACACTTAAACTGGGCTGTCCAAATCAAGTATTAATTCATTCTACATCTAGTGGCAATCTATTTGGGGGGGATATCCTAAATTTTTTTCTTACTTTCCCCCATAGTGTTTGGTTACCTACAAAGATAAAGAGTTTTCTTTATTTCATTGGATGTCCCTCAAAATATATGTGTGATTGGAAACATGAAGATCTTTCAATCAACTCTTTCATATTCAATTTCTGTGGGATTGATCTACTCTGACCTATTCTATACTGTATCTTTAATACATACACCTCATTACACACTTGAATAGTTATTTAATCTTGCACAAACACCCATATGGTGAAGTTTGAAACCTGGCACAAGAGATAAAGGCAAAGTAATTACTATCCACATTTAACATTTTATCTTCCTGCCATTTAAAAGCTTCTTATAGAAGTGCTGATAATCTCGGTGATTAAATGGCTAGGTTCTCCATTCTTCCAGTGTATTTTTATGGTCTGGATTCAACAAACACTTAGGTTTTAAAAAATGATAGTTGCAATCTTATCTGAAACCTGAAGATAGTTTATCAAACTGACAAAAAATGAACATATGAAAAATATGAAGTATATTGTAGATGGAGCATTATATTATATATAGACTTTGCTCACAAAATGGATATGTAAAGACAAAACTTGTACTAATAAAAATGGCTGAAGATGCCATAATAATGCTTCCTTATTCACTTCTGGTGAAATTATTACAGTAAAGTATAAAGTAGGTTCAAAATTCTCTTTAATGATTTTGGACTAGTGTTGAGTGGTTATCAGATGATCAAGTTTAGAGGGGGAAGTGTATTAATTCTGAGGGAGGGTATCCATGTCAAAAATCCTGATTCTGACATTGATTAGCTCTGCGTCCTTGAAAATAAAAACAGAATCACTTTCCTGATATCTCCTGCATGCCTCCTTGCTGTCATATCAGAAGAGTCATATCAGGTAGTTACTAAATGTAATGGAGGAGGCTTTGGTTATTTACAAGCTGGCTCACTGGCCTGTGCGTCCCCTTCCTACCCTAGTCCTAAGGGTGCTGCAGGGGTCAGAGTGATGGAGATGAATATGTCAAACTTACATAACAATTATGGAAACCTCGTGGGCAGAAGGTGAGATTTTCTGGGTAAATGGCAGCTCTGTGAGGAAGAGGGCCTGGCATCACAGACAAAAGAGAATGGAGGAAAGCTTCCAGAATCAGTCTGCTCTGCTGCTACTCCAGGGCAGGAAAATAGCAGCAAGCTCACAACGGTGATCTGGGCAGTAGTGTTAGAGCTGTGCGGGGAGCCAGCTGGCGTGGAGAGAGGGGAGAGGTGGGAACCGAGAGGCTGCCAGCTTAACTTCTGTACTCTTGTCAAAAGTTCCTCCTCTGCTTATGCCACCCTTTCATACCCAGAGGGCTAGGGGATTACAGCTGTGAACTGTGAAAAAGACTGAAAACTAAACTAGATAATCTGCTTCTCACATTTGATTAGCATGCTACTTATGTGCCAGGGACAGAGAAAGAATCAATTTTACTGAAAGAGTGAGGAGTGGGTAAAAATATACTGGTAGGAAAATTTAAATATCCTTTTTTTCAGTCTGCAGAGAGTATTGGCAATATCTAATTTTCTTTAAAAAGAGGTTGCATAAATGCATAGACTTGGTAAACACCTATGACTGCATTTATTATGGCATGAGCATAGAAAAAGATGCGACATTCTATTTCAAACTGCTAACTTCCATCACCTAGAGAAGGGCCCATGGCAAACTTTCATGATTTCCTTTAGAAAATTCTCTATTAGTTGCCTTTGTTGAACTATGTGTTACTTTAGAATTAAAAAGAAAGGATAAAATTTAAAATTTCCATTCTATTTTTAACAGCTTTATTGAGATATAATTCATATACCATAGAGATATAATTCATCCATTAATGTATAACATTCAATGATTACTTTTGTATAATCAGAGTTAGGCAATAGCCACCATAAATCAATATTAGAATTTTTTAATCACCCCAAAAACAAAGCCAGTATCCTTGACCCATCATCTCCCTATACTTCTGTTCTTCCTAGCCCTCAGCAACTAACTTGCTTTCTGTGTATAGATTTCTCTGTTCTGGACATTTCATATAAACAAAATCACACAATATATAGTTCTTTTGCAACTGGCTTCTTTCACTCAACATTTTGTTTTCAAAATTCATCCATGCTGTAGCATATAATTGTTCTACATCTTTTTAATGGACAAACCAATATTCCACTGTTGGATGCACCACATTTTATTCATCTATAACTCAGTCCATGGACTTTTGGGTTGTTTTTGCTTCTGGCTGTTATGAGTAATGCTGCTATGAGCATTTGTACACAAATTTTTGTGTGGCCATATGTTTTCATTTCTCTTGAGTAAATAGTTAGGAATGGAATTTCTGGTCAATGGTAACTCTATTTATGGCCATTTGAGGAATTACTAGACTGTTTTCCAAAGCAGCTGTGGAATTTCATATTCCCACCTGCAACCTATGAAGATTCCAGTTTCTCCACATCCTCTCCAATGTGTGCCATTTCTCTTTTTGTTTATAATCATCCTAGTGGATGCAAAGTGGTGTGTTATTGTGGTTTTGATTTGCATTTCCTGGGTAACTAATGGTCCCATTTTAATTTTAATTGAGGTTGGGTATAATATTTTTTATAGTGAAAAATTCACATGAGGATTTAAGATTAAAACTTGACACACTGTGAGGAGATCATCATAGTGACCAGTGGCAGAGCTGAGTGAAGAGTCTCTCCATGAATGCAGGATGCCAATGGTGGGAGAGGTGCCTTACTGTGAAGTGGGGTGGAACACAAGATTTCTCTCCAAATTCATTTCTATCCAAGGAAGGAAGTTTAGTGATATGGAGCCATGGATAAGCTGTGCAGGAAGTCCCAATTGATAATTTTCCAACGCCAGCTACCCACCTGGCGGCAGGCTGGGAATCTGCCCCGGGGGGGAGGAAGCTGTTCACACTTAAATAAACAGACACAGCAGTGAGTGCTCAGTAGAGCCTGGGCATGGGACTCTGGTGCCCCAGGGCTGCAGCAGCAATAGGAACTGAGGGATGGCTTTAATACACACAGATTGGAGTCCCCTGAATTCAATCATGTGAAGAAGTGGGGCAGCCCCACTGTTTTGAAACCTCCCAGCGGGTGGTACAAGAAATTGCTTCAGGAACAGTGATCCCCAAACCACCGGATACAAACCAGAATAGGGAGCGCAGTCCAGAGATGGGGCTCCAGATCCCCAGTGTTTTGACTGTCTGCTGTGGGGGCTGTGTGGGCCTGGTGGACCCTCTCTATTGGTCCAGCCACTCAAGTCTAGAGGCTTCCTGGCCACACCATTACATGCCCTAGCTGCAGTGGAGTCAGTGACCAGGATTCTGCTCAATAGAGTCTGATCAGCCTGGGAGGGTTAGGTCTTCAGTTCCAACAGATACTGCCTGAAATTCAGGTGGAGCAGAGGCTAGCGTCAGCCTCAGGTACATGTGAACCAAAGGGGCAGCCTGGATCCAGTGCTTTCCTCTACTTTCAGACCCTGAATTCTGTAAACAGAAGCAGTCCCATAGGTCCTGGGTGCTCCAAGTGGGACTGGGCTTCCACACCCCCTAGTGTTTGCATTTGAGACCTCCACAGACACTGATCTAGTGAGGCTGATGTCTCCTTCACACCTGCCTCCACTTGCTGGGGTGTGACTGCCCCACACAGCATCTCTTGGGGCAAGTGGGGAGCTCAAGACACCCAAGAGTGTGGGTCCCAGGTGTGCTCAGTTCAGGCGGGCTACTCTCCTTGGAACAGCAAGCGTCCATTACAGCTCCACCAGGATCCACAAGACTTCCAGCGGCTCTTGGGTCCCTGGCTGAAGTGGGATAAGAATTTGGGCAGGCAGACACTACACTGCCCAAGAATCCAACTTGTGTGGCTCTGAAGTCTGTTCTCGCAGGAAGCAGGAAAGGTGAATGTTTTCAACTCCTCTACAGGAGAAAATTACTGGGAGGCCTCCTGAGAATCTCACTGTTAGTTGAGATAACCAAAATTCATTTCCTTGGAATAATTCAGAACTTTTCCAATTCCACCCTTTTTTTTTCTGTTCTTGGAATTGTTCCTTAGTGTATGTGTTTTGTTGTTGTTGTTGTTGTTCTTGTTTGTGTGTGTGATTGATTGTTTGTTATTATCATTGTGATTTGTTTTATTTGAATGTTTTGTCCATATTGCTGGGGTTCGACCTGTGGTGGTCTGCAATATTGCAAACTGGTCCTCAGTCTCTTTGGGCTGAAATGACCCCCAGTCTTTACTACCCTGCTTCTTCTCTTTACTCTGTCATTTCCTAAAATGTATTCTGATCTTTCTGATCCTCCCTCAAAGTCATTACCCTACTCTCACTCCATTTCTATCTTTTCCTTATTTCTACCAGAATAGCCTGCATCATCTCTACTACATTGTAGCTCTATATCAATTCACAAGTTCCACACTACTTCACTCCCTTTGCTCTCTAGACTTTCTTCCCCTCACCTACAGAAGTCCTGGTAAACTAAAGTGAACGCCGTACTTGAAAACGGGTGTTTGCTTACTAACCAAGTTTAGTGTGAAAGCTATCAAGGAAGAAAACTGCTAACCCAATTGCTCCTATAGATGCTAATCAATGCTGTAACAGCTACAGTTGGCATTGTCTGTTGTATGCAGTGGCTGCTCTTATTGACTTCTATCCCCTATCCTGTGAGGTATTGGAAAATCTAAAGGTCCATAATACTTCACAGACTGGGTACCAGCCATTGAACTGTGCTACCCAAATTGTACTCCAGTCCAATGGAGCAAAGAGATAAAAAGTTCTGATACAATTATCAAAGACCCCAAAATAATTATTCAGTGTCGGATCTCAAGCCACACTCCCCCACAACTGAAAATGAGAAAAAAGGGAATAATCCTTCACCTCAACTCCACAGCTCCCCATCCAAGGTGTCCATGGTCAGGGTCCTAGATGAAAACCTAGAAAAAAATATCAACAATATGATTAGTAACTCAATCAAAGAATTAAAAGAAGACTTAAGGAAAGTGAAAAGAGAGCAATTTCAGGAGATGAGAGACCACATATATAAAGAGCTAGACATTCTGAAAAGAGATATAGCAGACCTCTTAGAATTGAAGAATACTGTCAACCAAATCAAAAGCTCATTGGAAGATACTAATACCAGAATAAATACAGTAGAAAGGTGAACCTCAGCTCTTGAAGAATGAACACCAGATAATGAAGACAGGCTGAGCAATGTTAAGTTCAAGGAGGACAGAGAAGAAAAGAAACTTTTCGTTCATGATCAGAACTTCCAAGTAGTATTTGAAGAGATGAGAAGAAATAACACGAGAGTAATTGAGATTACAAGAAAACATTGAACAATAATCAAGGGAAATTAGGAAGCTTCTAAGTGAAATTGCCAAGGATAATTTGTCCATATCAGAATTGATCCAGACAATCAAATTCAAGGCACATATAGGACACCAAACAGACCTAAATAAATGAGAAATTCACTGAGACACATCATTTATAAAATGAATAATGGAGAAATTAAGGAAAAGATCCTAAAAGCAGCAAGGGAAAAACACCAAATCACATTCAGAGGCAGAGCAATTAGGATTACTATGGATTTCTAAGATCAGACAATAAAGGCCAGGAGAGCATGGAACAATATTTTTCAAATTTTGAAAGAAAACAATTTTCAGCAAAAGATAATATACCCTGCAAAACTCAGCTTTAAAAATGATGAAGAGAACTTGGAGGCATAGGGAGGGGGTTGGGGAGGGGGGAGGGTGTTTGAAGAACTCATAG